>PVJA010000366.1:94416-182471 GCA_004027025.1 Myocastor coypus | reverse complement strand
GCGTGCGGTTTGGGTCTGGGCTGGAACAGGAAGTTAGTCGCGGGAACGCAGAGGCGGGGCAGAGGGGCGCAGGGAGCTCACCCGAGGCGGGTGCGCAGGCTCAGCTCCCAGCGGTGCGGTTCTAATAACAATTTTCTCAATGTCCCCATTACAGATATTTTATAAGTTTTAAATTTTATCATAGCTTTACTGTAGTAACGATTACATCCATCATGGAGAGTTGGCACATATGGACAACGTAACATTTCTTTTGCTGCCTCTTCCCTCCTTCCACGCCCCCATCCCTTAGTCCCCTTTGCTTTTGCAAAAGATCTATCTCCCTTGTGGATGGTTGATGATTTCATTTCTTACCTATTTATTTGTGATAGAGAGTGAGCCCAAAGGTCGTTCTCCCTCTTTCTCCCTCTCCCTTGAGACAGGTCTCACTAAGTCACCAGCTGGCCAAGCCCCAGTCCTCCTGCCTCGGCCACCAGGATGCTGGGATGAGAGGTACACTGTAGTAAGGGCTTGCCTGACCTGAGGGGTTTTCCTAGGCTGTTTGACCCTGAGTCCTGGCTTTTCTGAGAGCTAGCTGTGTGACTTTGTGTAAGTGACTTTGCTTCTCTCTTATTCCTTGCTCTGTGGTTACGCAGTTGAGGTAATAATAGAAACTGCTTGGGGGAGTTGTTGAGTGTTGCAATGGAAATGTAGGGCCTAGCCCACAGTGGCAGGCATAGTAAGATATAATGAATTCTGGCCCCGGTCATTGTCATTATCTCTGCTCCATGTTTGCAGTGTACATTTTATTGACAGATAAATCAGTAGTTACCTTGAAAAAAATAATAATTACTCCAAGAAATGTTTCTCATCTGAACAGTCAGGAACATGTTGGAAGGTCAGGTCTCCCAGATAGCAGCCACCAACCGAGCGGGCGCTGTGTTCCTGACCCTCCTGCAGGATTTAGCTCACTTTGGAAAGTGGATTAAAAGACTTGGCAGCAGGTCGAGCTAGGTGGGAACATCGTACCGTCCCATCCCTTCTTTCCTCTTCTGAAACCCTGTGTATTCCATTCTGTTTCCATCCATCCTTCAACTGGAACATTATCGTATTATGTTGACCCCATCGAGAACTAATACTGCTGAGAACTGATTTTTTTCTGGCAGACACTGTTCTCTTCACTTTGTCCCTACTACTTCATTTTGTTCTTATAAAAATTGCATGAAGTTAGTAATATTACCCCCATATAAAAAGAATATATGTATTGAAAGTATTAATGTTTAATTATTTGACCAGTCTTACATACTTATATCTACTAATCTGAACTGATTTAGTGATGAAAATATGTAATACAACCACTGTTAAATTTTCGTTCTTGTTGTGAAATTCTGTACTACATGTACCCTTGCTTGTTACTGCTATTTTTACTCTTTAAAATAAAATTTAAAAAAATACAAAATAAAGAATATATGGACAGAACAGATTTAATTAGTTGACTTAAACTCACACACGGCCGGGTATGATGGTTCACGCCTGT
Organism: Myocastor coypus; assembly: GCA_004027025.1. Classification (NCBI taxonomy): domain Eukaryota; kingdom Metazoa; phylum Chordata; class Mammalia; order Rodentia; family Myocastoridae; genus Myocastor; species Myocastor coypus. Next base: position 180,958 of record PVJA010000366.1, on the reverse strand, counting down.
AATCCCAGCATTTAGTAGGTTAACACAGGAAGATTGCTACAAGTTGGAAGCCAGCCTGGACTACATACTGAGTTCAAGGCAGGTCTGAGCTATATGGCAAGACCCTGTCTCTAAATAAATAAATAAATGAAGTCACACAAGGGCTAAATGTCAAGGAACCCTGGATAACTAAAACAGTGCTAACAATAAGATGGAGGCTTGATGCTTCCCGGTTTCAGAAGTGTATCACACAGTCATTGAAACAGCATGGAATGCAGTAAGCATATGTGGCCTAGACACAGCCAGGCACATCTGCAGAATGGAATAGAGAAGCCCTAAGCAATCACTCACGTGTGCGGCCGGATCATCCTCAGTACTGGTGCCAGCACCCTTAAGGCGATCATTGTCTTCAGCAGGGAGTGGTGGGAGGCTGGACATGAGTGACAGAGGTGTAGGGACTGGTGACTGTCTCACACCGCTTGCAGAAGTCAGTGCAAAAGGACTAAGGACCTAAATGTAAGACCTTAAGCTGTGAAGTTTCTGAAGGGAGACATAGAGGGAAAGCTTTGTGGCATTACATTCTGCAGTAACTTCCTAGATGCAACACCAAAAGCCCGGATCACGAGGGCAGAAGTGGGCAAACAACACTGTGTCAACATGAAGCTTCTGCTCATCCACGGGTATAATCAACACAGTGAAAAGGCTTCCAAGGCACAGAAGAAGCTGTGCACATCTCATAACGAGAAGCCAGGGTCCCCCTCCCAAAATACAAAGAACTACCTAATAAAATAGCCAAAATACTACAACGAATACTTTGCTCAGGTGATATGCGATGACCAAGGAGCACAGGGAAAGGTGCTCAGCATTTCCGATCGTTAGGGAAATGCAAGTCCAGACTGTGAGCTCGCACCTCGGCCATCAGGACGGTTGCCTGCCAGGTGTGTGGATGAGCTGGAGCCCTGTGCACTGTTCCTGGAGTTGCACAGCGGCATGACTGCTATGACAAACAGTCTAGCAGTTCCCAAAATTAAAACTAGATTTACATACGGTCCAGCAACTTCACTTCCAGATAAAGATCCAAAAGAATTGGGAGACCTTGATGACACACTCATTCACCCACATTTTTACTGACTGTACTCACAACAAAAGATAACTCTAAAACATATAAACAAGGAATATCCAAAGTAAAGTGACAAAGATATGGCAGGCTAAAGCAAAAATATAAAGCAAAGCCATGATGATACACTGTTTTACATCCTGTGGGAGAGCTGGAATTAAAGTCAGACTCTATCAGTCATTCAGTCAAACACTATCATAACAGTCGGCAAGCATGTAGATAAATGAAAACCCTCTTACACTGTGATGAGAACGTAAGCTGGTGCACTGTCCAAGATTGTCTGTCATTTCCGCAAAAAGCTCAATGCAGAGCTGCCATTTAAGTCAGCTGTTCCTCTCCTCTGTATTTGCCCAAATGAGCTGGGAATATGTCCATATGGAAACCCACAAAAATGCTCAGAGCACCAGAGTTCATCCCAAATGTCAGTCAGTCACTACTTAAGCAGAATATTGTGTATGCACATAGTGGACAGTTCCACCATTTAAGGGAATGAAGAGTTGAGAGACTGCACGACATAAATTGGCCCTGTGAACATTATGGTGAGTGAGAGATGTCAGTTGTCCGGGTCCCTTCCGGGTAGCTGTAACAGAGCAGGTGGGCAGAGGCCCAGCCTCTTGTCCAAGGTGGTGCTTGAACCCTGCCTCCTCCCCTCTTACTACCGCAGTAGTGCCAGGTAAACATCACCATGAGTTGTGCAGACTAAACGTTCAGATCACGTAAGACATCCAAGAAGGCTTAAGCACACAATTTCGTTACATGAAACGTTCAGAACAGAGTAAGTACAGCAACAGCAATTAGATCAGTTGTTCCTCAAGGTGGGAGGACCGAGGAGAGTTGGAGTAAGATGACTCCGATGAGTATGAGACCTGTGAAAGGACAAAACACCCAAATTGTAGCAGTATGCAGTGTACGGCCCATGAATTGCCCCTTAAAATTGCCCCCCCCAAGACCCATCGAATTTAGCAGGCTGAGAACGCACTTACTGCAGTAAAAGGCAGTCTTAGCAGGATGATGGTGGTGATGAATGTCTAATTTCCATGGGTTTATACGAAAACTTGCTAATTGAGAACACCAGAAATTAGAAAATTCAGTGAGTATTGATGTAGAGAAATAGAGTTGTAGCTGACAGAGGAGACAGGACTGGAAACGCTTTCAGTTTTTTTAAAGAAGCAACAGTATGTCCGTACACTGTAGGAAACATCCAGTAAAACAGGAATGTTCCCAATGTGGGAGAGAAGAGCAGCTGTGTCCGCCCACTGGAGCAAGGTCAGCGCTCAGTGGTGGAGCTGGGCAGGAGATGGTGCGTGAACACAGGTGCAGAGGCGTACAGAACACCCTACCCCAGCCACCTGCGCCCAGCACAAGCTCGCTTGTAACAGCAGTGCAAACAGCAAAGTCCAGAAGCCTTCTTTCCCCTCCGAGGCCACCCTCCATGGTTGCCTCCCAAGGCCCAAGGGCCAGTGTCTCCAGGGCCTCTTCTCTAAGGACAGTGCCCCTTCTGCAGGGTTCTTGGAGTTCAGTGCCTCCCTAGGAGCTGACAGTGCATGCTGCTGTACACTAGGGTCAGCATGTGAATTCAGAGTGATGCGGTTATACCAACTACAAGTGGCAATGTGTCTTTCAAGCTGAAAGTGAAGGTGAGGAGGTAGTCTGGAGAAAATCTAAACCTAGAGGGCATGGAGGCAGGGTCGCAGGAGCAGAGAGGGCCTCGTCACTGCAAGGCCTGGGTGTTAGTGTGTGGTTACTGGGGTCAGGCAGACAGCAGCAGCTGGAGGACTTCGGGAGACGTCATCTGATGGCTTGCTGAGATAAGTATGGGTGTGTAAGAGATCGCCACCTTGTGCTGGGGTCCCTGCCAGCCCATTGTGCAGCCCCCGTCTGCATTCTTAGCTCTCTTCTAAAGAGGCCTCTGCCCTGGCCCGTGGCTCCCCGCCATACTCTCAATGCCTCCTGACGCTGTTCTCTTGGTGGAGATCTGGTGAAAACACCCAACTCACAGTTGAGTGAAAAACATCAGAAAAACCCGTCAGTGACAGCCTTCAGGGCAATAGTAATGAAATGTTTCACTTGAAAATTACTTGTGAATAGACTGCACTACTTCTGTAGGCATATGTAAATTAGATGCTAATGCAGCTTTAGCTGGGTGGAACGGGGCAGGTCCCAGGGTGGGCTGAGGAATCCCCTCCAGTGCTGCTCCTATGAGAACCTGAAGCCAGCTTGCAGAGCAGTTGCAGCGGTGCCATCCTATGTTCTCTTTGGTTTCCATGTCAGAAAGGCTTAGTCTTTATTTTAAATTCATCCTAACTTGGGATAACAGCTGCTTTTCCTATTTCTCTTTTTTCCTTCTAGTTGTTTCTATGAAGTAGTTAAATAAACCTTTAAATGACCACAAGTTCTTATTTTTTAAAGCCCAGCAGCACATTTTTAATGCAGAAGTCATTATTGAATATAATTTTAAATTCAGAATGGATAAGAGACTGTCTAGTTACTTTATTTTATAAATGGGAGGATTTTGAGGAGCAGAACACAAAGAATTTTCTTAGGTCCTGCACTTAGCTGCCATTGCAGCCCAGGTGGAGCTCCACACTGACCTTAGCAGGCCTCCCTAGGCAGTGCTGACACCAGTTGGGAGATTCGTGAATGCAAGGCAAAGCCTCCCCAGGGCAGCCCTGAGAACCCCAGTGCCACACACGCACCTCCACGTGAGTGCAGCCTCCTTCCTGAGTGTAGTGCGTGCTCTAAGGTGGGCCTCAGGATGGTGAAGGGACTGGGGACCCGAGGTGCCACCTGCATCACCTCACTGGTGGACATATCCACTTACCCTCTAATGGAGCTTCATTTTCCACAGTAAGCATACTTACTCACAGGTTTATTGTGTTTTTTAGGTGTTGTGACTGTAGGGCTCACTTTTTGAGTATTTGCAGTGTACCACACAATTTACCAAGTGAAAGAAAACTAAATACTGTGCAGGTGGTCTTGTTAAAAAAAAAAAAAAAAGTTACCCAAGAGCCTGTATATAAACTTTTTACTTATTGATGAGTTATTTTAATGTTACATATATTTGGGGGGGTTTTTTTGTTTTGTTTTGTTTTGTTTTTTTTACTGTTTTTTATGTATTGGTGGTCCTGGGGATTGGGCCTAGGACCTTTTCCTGTTTTTTATTTTTAGACAGTCTTGTTAAGATGCTAAACTGCTCAAACTGAGCTTGAACTTGTGAGTTTTTTCTGACTCAGGCTTCTCACATGCTGGAATTACAGGCATGCACCATGATTCTCTGCTAATAAAATTGTAATTTTGTAGTTTATATTCTCAAAATATTGTCTCCTGTTTCCCAAACTATTTTACCTTTGATAATTTAAATGCTTGAAATTGTAAAGGTAAAACCTTGAGTTCTATTAATTATTTTTGTATTACTTATGCTGTGATGACTTGAAAGTCAAATCATAAAATCTCAAGATAGATCATTTTAATATACAAATTATCAAAATATGAAAATCAGGCAAAATAAAGTATTCATAGTTAAAAATATGCTGCTTTGAAGCAAGTTCAGAAAAGCATGGTTGGATCCACCAAAGCTTTGTTTAGATGTGCATCAGTAGTGAGACCCGGGTCCTGTCTGTACTGGGCTTTCTTCTCACCAACTACTGGTTTCTTTTTTGTTTTGTTTTGTTTTGTTTTGTTTTGTGTGTGTGTGAGATGATGCAGGACGCAGGAGTCAAACTCGGGATCTCATGCTTGCCAGGCAGGCACTATGCCACTGAGCTATAGCCCTGGCTTCCTCCACCAGCTATTATAACTAGACTAATGAAGACACACACACACACACACACACACACACACACACACACACACACACAGAGTAAACACTCAGAATTAAAAACTTAATAGCAAATCTAAAATGTGATGAAACTATTTCAGCGAATAGTTGAAAATACAATATGTATTTTGAGAGGGTCTTGCTGTGTAATTCAGAGTGGCCTTAAATTCACTCTAACCCAGCCTAGCCTCAAACTCATGCCTTGGCTTGCAGACCACTATTATGGGTGTCCACCACTACACATGGCTCATTATTATTAGTATTAATGCAAGGAGATGTATCGAGGTCAACGGTATTTGGTATTTTAATGTCAAAATATATAAATGATTTTAGTCTTAAATGCTTTAATCCTAATACTGATGTTAACAGTTGACATATCTAAATAAAAGAATCCCCTCCCATATGTTGGGGCTCTTATTTTCCTAGGACTCTAGTTGGAGAAGCTGTCCTTATTACTTATGGAGTTCTAAGCATTGCTGATGACTGGCTTATCTTATGTTGCACTTAAAGACATGCTCAAGAGGTGTTGGCTGTGCCTTTGTTTTGTTCTTGTACAAGAGAATCCCTACTCTGCCCAATAAGGAGTCACAATAGAGAGAAAATGAAGAGCAGGAGTACAAGGTATTTTGAAAAGATGCTGATACCCCAAATATGGAATGGACCAGACAACTTGGTGAACAAATAAGCAAAGGATCCCAATAAAAATTTCTCTGAAGAAGACATACAACTGGACAGCACATCTGGGAAAGAATGGTGAACGTCATTAATCATTTGGGAAATGTAAATTAAGATCACAATGAGATCATCTAACCCCTGTCAGAATGGCTATTATCAAAAGACAAAAGATAAGTGTTGGAGAAAGGGGAACCCTGTGTGCCTTTGGTGGGAATTGTGAACTATTACAACTGTGTGGAAAACAATACGGAGGCTCCTCAGAGTTGACAGACAGAGCCACTGTGTGCGGCAGTCCCACTTCTGAAAGCTGCCTGGACTACTGCGAGTGTCACAGTAGCTGAGTTAGAAAATCACGGAAGAGTTCAGCAGCAGCCCAGGGAGTCATGGCACATGCCCAGTGGAGCGCTGTTTTCCTGTCCTTGGTAGCAGAGCTACTGGAGGATGCTCAGGGGCCTACACAGCTTTTAGAGCCCCAGGTGCATTGGGGCACGCACTGCTGTGTTCCAGAACCTCGCTGTCATAACAGCTCCCATTTGCCATGGCACGTGGCCATCCAGGCTGCAGACTAAACTGTAGCTAGGGCAAATCAGCTTTTCTTTGCTCAGATTAATTTTTCTTTGAGATTTTTATAACACTTGTAAAATACTTTAAAATTATAACATTAATTCTTGCATTTGGATGAGCAGTAATTTAGGTTGTCTTCATAAACTCACAATTTGCTTTATTATCATTTAACAGAAGTAGATCAACAGTAACTTTCATAGAGACTTTACCTATTTGTCTTTGTGTGTCTTAAAATATCAGGCTTCGAAATCACTATCATTTTAGCAGTTTGCTCAAAGAAAATTAAAACTTTGATGGAAGATGAGCTCAGGAGATTAGGACACCAATTCAGGTGTGCTTGGCGTAGCAGTTCATTAACTGTGTGTTAATTATGTCTGATTACTCCTGGAAAGCTGTAGTGGCTTCGTCATTTAGGTTGCTTCATTAAATCATTAATTTTCTTGGAGGTAACCAGGCCTGACATAATTAAGTCATCTCCGTCTCCACAGATTTTTATCTTCCCATGATGTGGCCAGCACTGAGTGACTTGACGCATATGCCTGCACTCCGTTTTTGCATTGATTTAGACCTTAGCGTTATTTATACTAGCTTGACACGTTTGCTTACGTAACCTGGCGAGTGTGTGCCTTGTAATTGTTGACTTCCGGCTGCAGCGCAGCTTTCTGCTCCTTTGTAGCGGCCCATTCATGTGTCTCAACCACTTCTCACCAACAGCCACTTGACCCATGGCTACTCGAAGCTGCTCGAGTTTATCAAGAAGATCATTTCAGAGGAAGGCGTTGATGGATCCAATCCCCAGGTATTGTGTTCCTTCCGAGCCTTTTCCAGCCAAGCAGAGAATGCTGCTTGCGGATTCTCTAGGAGCAGACCCGGAAGTCAGAGAATCCGCAGCGCGTGCTGTTGCCAGGCACAGCTGGGAGTCAGCAGCGCGGCCTGCGCTCCGCAGGGCGTGCTCAGAGTTGGCTGGGCTCAGGGGTGAAGGGGATGCAGGCGGTACATGCAAGCACTGGCGGCATGCCCTTACACAGCTGTTTGTAGTGTCCGGGATTAACAAATAGCTGCATCTTAAAAATGGCTTTTAAACCTTCAGCATTTGAAAGTCTCTGTAAATTTTTTCGTGGTTCTGCCATTGAGGCCTTAATTTCAAATTACCTTATGTGTAAGAATTTTCTTAAAATTTTATCTTATTATATAATGATTTCATTGCTTCACTGAATAAAGGACACATTTTTATTTGCTATGTTAAAACATTTTATAGCTTAACTCTTCTCTGTAGCTCTGATTTTAAATTTTTTTTTTTTTTTCCATCTCCCACTAATAAAGATGCTCTGGTCAGTTTAACTTAAACAAAATGAGGAAAATTTTATTTAGAGATATCGTGCCTTTTAAATTTGTTCCTCAGTGATTTAATTGCATTTGCAACTGAGAGATCTGCACCACACTTTCATTATTTTAGCAGAAATGCTCCATGGCACCATTATTTTTAAGCCCAAAATCTTTATTTTTGTCATCTTTAGCAACATCAACTGTCCACACAGAGATTGTGAAATGTTCTCAAGCAACTTTGCTGCTCTGCTTAACAGTTTCTCCATGACAAAAGAAATAATTTTAAATTTGTCTCAGCTGGCAGCTTTCTAGTGAGCTGGAAGTCCCCGAGTTTGCTGGGTGCAGCAGGCAAGCGTGGGGCGTGCTGGGACCACCCTGGCTCTCCACAGAACTGTGTTTTGCTCGCTGTGTCTCCCCCTCGGCCCTTACAGGATGCGAGGATGGTGGGTGCCCTGCCCTCCCTCTGCCGCCAGTGCTCGTCTGCAGAGGCAAATTGGTCCCTGACAGACGCCTCTCCCCAGCGCATAGTAGTCATGGAAACAGGCATGTCATAACAGTTCCTGGGCACAGTCACAGGGCTGCTGCGCTGCGCAGGATGGAAGCACGTCTTCCAAGCGCAAGACGTTTTACAGAACGCACAGGAGGGGAGACAAAGCAAGGGGCTGTGTACCGCACCCAGATGCATGAGGATTCCTGGATGAGCGGGCTCGCGTTGGAATAGGCGTTCCGTAGTCTTAACTGCTTAGTTGAATGTGAAAAAAGCACCAATTCCAAGAAACAGTGCTTTTCTCATGAAAATCAGTAGATAAAAACTGTGCTGTCCAAATCTTCTGCATAGCTGATGGCTGTAAAGATTGAACAGGACTGAGGTAGGCATTTCTGTGCTGAGCACCAAGATGTGTTTTGGGTATCAGAAGTCAAGTGGCTGATTTTTTTAAATTAAGGTAAACCAATAGGCTATTATAAAAGTATACGTCCCATTTTACTAAAGCTAAATACACTTCATTTCCATGTCATGAAATTATAGATTGGGGCCAGGGAGATAGCTCCATGGCACAAGTGCCTGCCTGGCAAGTGCAAGGTCGTGAATTTGAGCCATGGTCCTGCCAAGGAAAAAAGAGAAAGAAATTATAGCTCTTATTGTTTTCTGAATAACTGAGTCTGTATATCATTTTCTGAAACTTCAGCTGAATTTACAAAGGTATAGAAACATTTCTTGAGTTGGCTGTGGTGGTGTAACCCAGTAATCCCAGCACTTGGGAGGCTAAGGCAGGATGATCATTGTGAGTTCGAGACCAGCCTGGGCTTCAGAGTGAGCTCCAGGCCAACCTGAACTGCATAGTGAGACTTTATCTCAAAAAGGGGAAAAAAAAAAAAAAAAAAAAAAAGCATTTATTGAGCATTCCTTTAAAGTATATCCCCAAATGTATATCTTGGCTCAAAAATAAATCCTACTTTTTAAAGGGAAATTTTCCTAATTTTATCCATTACTGCAATTGTAAATGAACTGAACTAATTGGAGATAGCAGGTAGAAATACACTCTCAGGAGCAGAGAACTCCAACCTACCCTGAAATTGGCTTCCGTGGTCTGCTCCATAGTGCAGCTCATCTGTAGTGCAGCCATGCGCAATATCCCTTGTTGTAACTTGGGCTTTCCTGTATCTAGGAAGTATAGTACAATAAAAATAAATCTGAACACTGACTTTACTTGCAATACTAGATTAAATGTGTTAGACATTTGCAAAGAAAGATGTATTTATTGTGTAGCTGTCAGCAGATATTCCAAATGTATCGCCACTGTCAGATCATAGCAAGGGAATTGGAGGTCCCAAGTGAGAGGCCCGGCCGAGGCTCGACTGCTGCTTTCCACCGACTGCCGTGCTTCAAGCTTGTCAGCTAAGCGTGTGCTGTTGAGCCTTAAACCCACTTGTGCCGCAGCCAGCTGCACGCCCCCAACTCGAGCGTCTTCCTCTCACTCACTCTCAGTCCATGTCTTCACTCTTGCTGTCCGAGCACATCAGCACACCTGAACTTTTGCCCCTCCACTGTTCCGCCCCTGGCAGCATTCTGTTATAGACTTAGTGCCCGCTTTCTGCACTTCGGCAGACCATGGGGTGGGAGGCTGTGGTGAGACCGCCCATCTGTAGTTCCCGAAGAGCACAGAGGAACCACAGTATTGCTGCCCATCACCCTAGGATTTTCATTCTCACATGCAGCGTTGTGCAGGGCAGGGAGGCTCGGCGTCCTTTCCCAGATTGCTCTTGCTGTAGGGCACCAATCTTACACTGGTTGACAGGAGAGAACAAGCTCAGAAATGACAAAATGTCACTTGTGCAGTTTTACTTAAATTTTGAAATTCTGAGTAATAAAAAAAAAAAGTGAAGTGTGCTCACATACTTTACAGATACCTGGCAAGAATTGCCAAGGCCAAGCCTGTCCTTCAGGCTCACACCTTAGTGCATCTGCTTGCTTCATTTCACTCAAGTAATGCAGAAATGAAAACAAGGCAGTATTCATGGGCGATCAAGACCCCAGCATGGACCTCCTGGGTGCTCACTGACCCTGACTGCAACAGTCTCCGAGTGGGCAGCGACCAGCTTCCTTGACTCTGCCTTATTGGGGTCAGGAAGTCCTGTCCAGTGTGCTTACAAAATTCCTTTTTTATTACCTCACTTTTATAGTCTCTCGAGGCCTCCGTGTCCCTCCATATAGTCAAAGAATTGTGTGGAATTAAAGAACAATCTTTATTCTATCCTCTTAACTTTATAGATGAGAAAACTGGCTTAAGGAATGAGAAGTTGACCTTCACTCCCCATGCAGCCAACTGCACATTGACACGCCATGAAAACGTTTCTCTGTTCTCAGCATGGACCTGTCCTCCCTTGTCCTGGCTCCCTAAACAGCACAGTGTGGGCCCTGTTCACTATCAGTTGCATTGCATAGGCTGCATTGCCTTCCCCCCGCCCAGAGCTGATTGGAAGCATGCCGAGGATGGGCCTAGGTAGTTCGTATGAGTTCTGAGTCTCACATAAGTGCAGGACTCTTGTGTCCACCAACTCGGGTGTCCTAGAGTCGCTCCTGGGTGCCAGAGGAGCTGGGGTATGGTGCCAGGGCCACACGTCCATTGGGTTTCGCTGCCCACGCTGTGGGGCTCTGTTACCCATCTTACCTAACCACTTAGCACTGCCCCAAGGGTTTTCCCCTTCTAGCATTAGAGTGTTTTATTCATTCTTCTTTCTTGTACTTGTCAATAAATTCTGCTTGAAAAAAATATACAAACTCAGTTTTCATTTGCAGTATCAGGGACACAGACATGAAGGAACATAGCTAACTACTGAAAATGTCATCAGTGCTATTTTACAGCAGCTGTAAGCGGCCTATTTTGGAATCTAGTTTCATCAGAAGTCACATTTCCAACGGCATACACCCCATTGTATGCCGGGTTTAAGAAGGAACATCTCATCTTTTTTCCTAATGTGCCAGTTTGTGTTAACACCACTTCCTTTTGTCCAGAAATTTTGCTAGATTGCTAAGGAGAATATTTGAAAAACATTTGTTCAGTTAGAATAATCCAAACAGTAAAATGTACTATAAACAAATGGCAAACACTTATTGACAGTTACCTAGCTCTTTTTTTTTTTTAATATTGGTCACTATTATGATGACCTTAATGTTAGTAGCTCAAGTTTTCACTACTTGCCTGCTAAACTTTATTTCTGAAATGTGAAATTTAAAATACTGTTCTAAAAATAGCCTCAAACAGAAAAGCTAGAAGCAAATACAAAACGTAAAAACCAAAAAGTTTTGCCTTGTTAACTTTCAAACAAAGGAGCAGCAACAGGTCCAGATAATTTAAAGAAGAAATATTGAAGAATTTATAGTTTATCAAAAAACAGTTTTTCATTCTAAGAATGGTTTTGTAAGCATTTTAGTTTAGATTTGCCTATTGTCTTAGTTACTTTTTACTCGTTGCTGGGACAAATACCTGACACCCAAAATGAAGGGAAGTTTATTTAGCTCACAGTTACTACAGATTTCAGTCCATATTTGGCTGGCCCAAGGCTGAGTGGAACAGGGCAGGGAGCATCCAGTTCATGGCAGCGGAACAGCAACAATCGTGACAGAGGCAAACGACCAACCAGGGCAGCAGAGAGCAACAGGGAGAGCCTGTCTCTCCCGTTTATATTACATTCAGGCTCTCTACCTTAGCCTATCTTCCTCAGGCCACACCTATAATTCCCAGCAGTACTGAGACCCATAATCTCATCAGTACTAAAACACATAATCCCAGTGGATCATGAGTCAAGTCCCAAACTCTAGCAGTCCCCGCATCATGATTGCATGAGTCTTTGGGAGGGGACAACTAGACACAAACCATAACACCTGTGATTTCTTATGTATTATTTTAACTTTCTTAAACATAATTCTTAATCACTTAAAATTTAGAGACAATTTAAAACTTGAGATGTACTCTTCAAATTTTCCAAAACTTAAACATTAGCTGTTATATCAAGTAATTAGTTAATCTGGAGACAAGGTCTCAAGCATTGCCATGTTGTCCTCAGATTCCTGGGTGCTTCCTCCTGTGGCCTCGCCTCCTGCCTAGCTGGGACTCCTGGCGAGCTCTCATGTCTGGCTTGGTTCCAGTATTTGTGCTCTTGCAACCTGAAAGATTGTGTGCTGCCTTGTAAATGTTACTGCACATTTTTTTTAACGTATCTGTTGGCCTTGTCTTTCTATTGTCATAAATAAAAATAAGAGCTAGCAGATAAACAGATTGTCTTACTGATGAACAAAAGCTTACATGTTTACCCCCCCCCCACTTTCTTTTAGAAAAAACAGAAAAATATATTAAGAATAGGAATTCAGAGCCTTGGCTCACCCTTATGGGGAGATGACATATGCTGCGCAGAAACCTGCGGCCACAGCTACAGCCTCACCACGTTCCTGTACGTGCTCCGCGGTCTTGTGCGCGCCTCGCTCTCAGCCTGCGTGGTCACAGTGCCAACACACCTGATCCAGGTAAGGCTGTTAGTGGCCACTTGCCCCAAGTGGCAGAAATAGAGCATGACATTTCCCCGATGGCTGCTGATGTTGGCTTTCTTCTTGTTCACCATTTTAACATTTTGCCCATTTTAGTCATGCAGTTGTAAAATTTCTTACATGTTTTAGCTATACTTTATAGTAATTTGCTTCTGGCCTATAACTTTCCTGTTGTTAACAGTGGGTTTGTGGAGAGCCAAAGAGATAAATCTTGATGAGGCTGAATGTGTCTTTTCTTTTTTAAGGCTATTTCTGTCACCCCTCCAATCCCACCAGTCTTTGGTCTCACCAAGATCTTTTTCTCACGTTTTTTCAACGTTTTGCAGTCATATCCTTACTAATGGTTCAGTATATTCCTGTTTGAATCTTTTACACAATTTGAATCCTTATCCTCAAAGAGCTGTTTGGTGAGTGTGGTAATTGTGGTTTCACACTTTCCATTCACTCCTCCTTTGGTCGTTGGCACTATTTATTAAGCTGCTAATCTGCCTGTAGCACGGGATTTCATGAACTTCAGGATCTCACGTCAGCTGTAGCCTTCTTCAAGCAGGCCCAGAGTTCACACCTCCCTTTATGTTACCTCATGGTAATAATGTAATAGTAGATGGAACAGAACTTCTTAGCAGTACCAGGGCTTTTCCTCAATGTTTGGTACGAGTGAATTTGATGAATGTTTGATTGTTACCTGGAAATCCATTTAGATACCTAATTCCTGGAACTATCTATGTGAAATTAATATCTTCTAACATACCCTAACACTACTGTCTTAGTTACTTTTCTCTCATTATTGGGATAAATACCCAACACACAAGCTTAAGGAAGGAGAGGTTTATTTAGCTCACAGTTACTGGAGATTTCATAATTTAAGGCAGCCTGAATTACATAGTAAGTCCTTGAGGCTTCGCCACCAGGTCCAAGATGATTCACTCCATACCTCCAAGAGACAGCTGCATGGTGTGAGGGGGGACCTCTGACATCACGTGCTGTCAGTCTAATAGTTCAGCCCTCTTTGGCCATACCCTGTCAGCCCCTCCCGAGTCCTTTGGCCCCACCCCTTGAGCTGCTTGCTTGACATCCCCATGATTTACGTGAGGCTTTGAAGGGACGATGAGATACAAACCATAACACCTACTTTCAAAAGAAAAGTTCATTGAAACATCATACTAATTATGCATGATAGCATGTATGTTTCAGTAGTATGACTGAAGTTAGGCATAAGTACAATCTGACTCCTTATCCTTAGCAGTACAGCTCATTTCTAGCAGTCTTGACAATATAACTCATTTTCCTCCAAGACCTTTTGATAAATTATCCCTGAGCCTAAACTATGATTACAGTCTTAAAATTCTGTAAGTATTACTCAAAAACTATGTTCTTTTCTCACTGTTGTACAAATACCTACATTGTTTTTATTGCTAGTGAAGCTATTAAAAAGTTAATACTTTGATAATGCTTTGAGTTAACACAATGAGCTTCCTGATTTTGATGAATCAGCCTAAAACAGATGTCTCGGATGTGGGGAAAATGCTGCTGCTCACACTGCTACTGTGGGTCTGCCACTGCCAGGAGGCGTGCACTGCAGGCCTAGACCACAGCATAGTCAGACCTTCCATCCTGGTTGCTCAGCCTCTCCGCTCAGTGTCCCCAGCGCTCATATGGCAAAGCCAGTGTTTTCCCTGACTCCAAGCCCTCTGCAGTTGGTGGCGGAGCTCTGAAATCTTTACAGCAGCCCTGCAAGAGTAATGGCTATCACCTGCAGAGTGAACTCAAGCACGTCTGCAGGGTCACGTGCCCGGTGCGCGCTGCAGGCTGGTGCTCAGACTCAGTCGGTGGACCTCTCAGACTTAGGTCTCTTCCCTCTGTCATGCGATGACGTCCTTACATTTTTGGAACTGGCTGCCACCTGTGATGACGTTGGCTTGCCACTAGCAAGTTGTTCTTGGCTAACTTTGCTGTATAATTTGGCACTGTCAAAGAGAAATCCTTATCACATGAGCTGACAAATGAAGACATCTGAAAGCATAAGTAGCAGGTTCCATTTCAGACAAGGGAGGAAACGAATGTTGCCCTTTGCATGCTTACAAAGTAGAAAAAATATAAAAATAAAAATTTAAAAATATGTATATAAAATTTTTCATGAAAAAAGAGAACACTTTGAAAATCCACTCTGTTGGTGTTCGTTTCCATGACTTGGAAAAGAGGTTGCAGCTCTGTCACAGAGGTTGGAGCAGTGCTTCCGCCAGGGTGCTCAGGGTCACAGCAGTGCGGCTGCCAGGTCATCCAGATGAGCCTGTGCCTCCATGTCTGGCTGTGACCACTGCACAAGGAGCTGGTCAGGAGACTGCAGCTTACCTTTACTACTGTCCAAATAATCTGACCTTTTGCAGCTAGATGGAATATCAGTTGAATTTGTACTTCTTCACTTCAGTAGAGAGGCTTCTTTGAAACGGAAATAGCAGCACATGTCAGACTTGGCAGTGGGTTCAGAGTTGCACTGTGACCAAAAATTAAGACTTATTTCTCAAAGTAGGAAGTGTCTTAAAAAAAAAAAAAAAAAAAAAAACTACAGTTTTCTAATATTTTGACATTTTCTGTTCTCTTTTCCCCAAACACTTTGGCAAAGCTAATAGGCAATACAGTCTCCTGGCCCATAATTCTCCTTTTCTTTAAGCATGATGTGTGGCATGTGTGTTTTATATGAAAGCATTTAGGAGAAAGTTTGAAGCTTAACAGTTTTATCAAACTAGTCATGATAGATGTGGCACATAGAACTGTTCAGAACATCTAAAGCCTGGCACAGGGAGAGCCTAAGGAAAGAATAACAGCGATCACCAGGGTGCTTCGAAACCTGGTCTAGGTCCGTGAATGCACCAAGCCAGGAGACTGGATCTATTTAATTAAAATGTGCATAGTGACCACTGCAGGTCAGGTGTCGGCTAGGACCCTCCCAATTACAAACCTGGCCCTTATCCTGACGGCATTTGCTTAGTGCCCTGTCATGTGTCCCCAAGGCACACACAGTCTCACCATTGGCCTTTGGGCTGCAGCGGCCCCTGTTGGTGCTGCACTCTTCCCTGCTATGCTGTGCTGCTGGTTCAGCAGAGCTACTGAGACAGGGTCCACAGAGAGACTCCGGTGAAGTGCTGAGCAAGCCAGGGACGGGGGTGGTGCCTCTGCAGGCAGACACACTCCGCGGGTCATTTGTCTGAGCTTGCTGCCTCTATAGAGATGGGCTGACACCCCCAGTGCTGGCACATAGGACCCCATGCCCTTTATGCCTTACACAGGCCTCCAGAACTGAGACCAAACAGTGCCAGCCAGTGCTTACGAGAGAAGCAGTGTAACCCAGGATGCGCAGATGCAACACTGCTTCAGGCCCAGACTTACTTCTCTCCACGATTCTGGTTATAAGCTGAGCTGGACAAGAACCATGGCAAATTTCCCTATAAGGTCAACATTGACCTTTAACCACTGAGTTTGCTTTGGCTCTTGTCTGATGCTGTCCATACCCAGAATCCTGGAGAGACCCAAGTTACCACTTGCATACAATATAAGGATTTACAGAATAGGTTTACAATGGCCACACACAGATTGAGATATGGAAGAGTACAGTAGCACGTTGGAGGTCCAAAGGGTCCCACATAAGGCCTAGAGCTCAGGGCAGTGTCCCATGTGGGTCACTATCAGGAGGCCACAGGGTCTGCACTGGAGGCCAGGAGGTGAGGGCTGGCTCTGCTCCCAAGAGACAGAAGCTAGCCTCCCTTCTGTGTTTCCCTCTCATTCCATTCAGGGGATGGACAGCCCTATTGGTTGGTGCCACACATGCCCAGGGTGGGTCCCCTCAGGCAAAGCTAACAGGCAATACAGCCCCTCAGGCACCCCCATATTGCCCTGATCTGCATTCGGTGGGCTTTCTTACTCAAGTTGAGATGATTAACTGTCACAAACAGATCAGCCTGCAGAATCCAAGTTGTGAGTTCTGCCCAAGGAAAAGAGGGAGGGCTCTGGCTCTGTGGTAGAGTGAGCAATCTCAGGGCGCCGGGTTCAGCCCCCAGCATGAAAGGGAAAATGAGAATGAGAGAACTCTTCAGTGTCCTGCTCTGTAATGAGCATTAGCTGTCTTCTCACGGGGTGGCTGAGATGGCAGGTGTAGATCGAGCGAGGTGTGTTCAGATTGTAGCAGCGTCGCCATTTGTAGCAAAACTCTTAACTTCAAAGAGCAGTTTCCTTTCTGCCAGGACTAATGCCAGCTCTAGATAGAGACTGCATAGTTAAATGGTGGTCGGATGACTGAGTCGTTCCTCTCACGCTGTAGTTCACCAGAGCTACGGGGACGCAGCGTTGAGCTTGGAAAAGTCCCTGTCCCGTGGAGTGCTTTCAACAGTATGAGAGCTGGGGCAAGCTCGCTGGCGCTTGGATGGGGGTGCGTTGTGGCTTGCAGGATCCAGAAATGTAGTATGGCATCCTTGGGAACAGCATCCTAGAAGCGAACATCTTCAGGGAAGGGAACAGTAGATGAAAGCCTCCAAGACGTCTTCATCTCCTCTAGGGCAAGCCAGCCAATCACTGTTCTTCTTTTAGTTATTAGCATTCTGTCAGAAGTGTACAGCAGTGATTAGTTACCCTTATTGTACTTCTGGCATGCTTCCCATGTTTATCTCATTGTAGGAAAGGAACACATAGTTAAGGAAATTGTGAAGAGGGAAAAGTTAAAATAAGGAAAATAATGACATAGATTCAAAACTGATTTTGACTTACTATTACAGTAAGACTTGTGCAAGTAGGGTGAGCTAGAACGATTTTCAGATTTGCATTCCACATGTTTTGTGTTCAGCCCTACAACTTCAAACATGACTATTTTGTTTACATTAAATATTATTTCCACAACAACAAAGGAAAAATGACAAGCATATGTGAAAAATAAATTCTGAATATCCTAAGAAAGCCGAATATATGATGGATACCTTAAAACATATACAGTCCCAAACAGCTTACCCTGCAAGGAAACACCGGCCTTTCTGCAGAGCCTCTGCAGGATGCGCTTCTAGGCAGGCGCTCAGAGGCGCACAGCGCGTTCGCCCAGACGTGGCGCTGCCTCGGCCCGAGCCGGCGGAGCCCAGACTCTGTCCCACCTTGCACTGTGGAGCAGGGCATCATTAGGGGAGCCGGCCCGGCGGCGCCGAGCCCTCCGTCTTGCTGGTTCCCAGATCCCTGCTGGGCGGCCGATCCCCTGGCCAAGCAGCCGGCGCGGGAGCCCAGACCATGTGAGCAGCCCCGCGCTGGGGCTTAATTGGGGAGGACAGCGGGATGAGCGGACAGTGGGGCGCGTGGCCTCTCAGCCTCGCTGAGACAGGCTTCCAGTTATCGTCACGCAGCTGCCGCCTGCTCAGCGCTCAGCTGCGCGTCTCTGCTGCCCAGGGAGGGCGACGGGAAGGCGGGAGAGGGAAGGCGGAGGAAGCCAGCGCCAGCCGGCCAGGGCGAGCCCTTCGGGAGCGTCCGTGCTCAGGGTGGGGACGCCTCCACTGCTGCACGTTCTGCCGCGCTTGTCAGCTTCTGTTAGAAACAAAACCATTGCTCTTCCCCTGGAAACTTAGTAAGACTTGTAGTTCCCAAAGTGATCGCTTTAAATAGTCGTAAGACACTTTGATTTCTGCATCTAGCAACGAAAGAAACTTCCACCACTTTCTGGTGTGCGATTGGGAACTGGCTTCTAAGGAAATTCATTTCTTACTCTCAAGTTATATAAGCATGGCGTGCCTTTTAATTTTATTTTCCTTCCTAATGACTGTTGTGTGCTTGAAAAGAATGGTGACCAATGTACATTCAGTCTTCGGGAATATAAAAACTTCCTTTTGTGACTTACTATGATTTTACGAGCAAAGTGAAAGGAAAATAAATTCTCTCTGGCTTACTCATTTTTTAACACACTCTCTTGCAGGTTGTTCTTTGTGTTTTTTTACTGATTAAAACCATTTTCACCTGAAATCATTAATAAATCTGAAGCAGTTAGAATTGTATTTAAAATAGGAAAGGCTATGTATCTGTACCTTTCTCAAAGCGTTTATTTCACAAGAAAATTGACTTAGGATCGCTAATTTTATTCACGCTGTCGTAATCTATGTTTTTAAGGAAGTTTTTAATATATAAACCTAATAATTTTTTCTTTATAGTAATGCTAGAATGAAGATTTCTTTGCTATTTTTGATAAAAATGATAAATATTTCCATTCTAACAAGTTCTAAGTATTGCCACTATTTAATATTTCTGCTTGGAGAACACTAGTAGGTAAGCTCCACTGTGTTTTATTCAGATTCCAGGTTTGAAAGTAAACAGCACATTTCTTTCCGTCGTCATTGGAGCTTGGCTAGTTAGCAGTCCCGTGCAGGCTTGAGGGTTCAACCACTGTCCCCAGCACACTCGGCATTCTCTTCAGCTCTGTCGCCAAAGAAACTATTACCGGCACTATTAGCTTACCCAGAGGTGGCGAACCCTTGGCACACATGCCGCAGTGGGCTATTGGCTGTCACTGGGAGATCTGAAAGGTTTACCATCATGAGCTACACCAAGGAAAATTTATTCTCTGCTGAAACGCAGGAGGAAAGAGCCTTAGTACAATGTAAGTCTTCCTCAAAATTGAATGAGGTGCAAATTATTATTTCAAATGACACCTATTCAAGTAATCTGTACTGTCCTTATATTAGAGTTTGAAACATGCTCAAGTCAAAGATGCAGTACGTTTCCAGGTAGGGAAATGCAGATCAACTCTTTCTCCATTTCTTTGTGTTCATGCTAAGTATTTTATCAGCTAAACTCTCAAGTAGTAGAAGCCTTCAGAAAAAGCCACTACTGTGGGACTGTGAAATGTGAACTACAGTGACCTTGTAAATTTCTCCCAGGGTGAAATGTTTTATTCTTAGAATAAAACCTAAGAATAATTATTTGGTGAGTAGACAACAAACTTTTGCAACATTATAAATGAAATTTGAGGGAAATTTTTTATATAGTTGTTGATATGAGCACCATTGTAGGAATGCATAGAACTCCTTCAACTGGACATTTTAATCTACTTTAATGGTTTTTGGATGTACTTTAATGAGGAAAGTATACAAGGATTAAAATTATAGATTTAACCTCTTAATCATAGGCGTCCATTAGTAAAGGATAAAACCATACATTCTCCATGTTTTCATGAATGCCTTCCTTAATCAAGATGTTCTCCACTGAGAATCTGCCTTTAATATCTCTGGCCTTCACTACTTTAACATGGACCCTAGGAAAGTGTCATAATTAAAATATTAAAGAGGCAGTTTTTAAAAATGAATGGAATTAAATCCATTTTAATTTTATTATATATTTATCAAAACCTAATAACTTCACATATGCTTAATGAGTTGTAAACAGAGTCTGTTTTTATTTAAAATAGGAAATTGAACTGGATTTCAACTCTTATTATAGGTTTGGAATGTATAACCTCTTATAGCTCCAAATCCTTTTGTTCTGTGTCAGACTATATATACCAGCATCGGCTTAATTTTTAAAATAAAATTGTAGCTTGTACACATTATATATATATAACTATAAATTTGATGTACTTGTCAAGAATGATTGAAACTTAAAAATTAAACTGCAAATTACATGCAAGTTTCTGTCTACCTAGAGCATCTATAACAGTATATGTATCATTTTGTCTTAGGGCAAATGTGCATATCAAATAAGAGCAGGATAGACTTTAAAGGAAAAAATGTAATTTAGGAATGAACATTCTGTCACACTTAGTGTACCCAAAGCATATTCAGTCAGTCTCAAAAACAGAAATACTTTTGGTCATAAATGAATTTTTGCTTTCTCTGCAGTAGTGTTGTGTGTCGTAGCTCGTACTGTGGTTCACATGCGGTGCCTGTCCTGCCCGAAGTTATTAGCCAAAGGGCCACATAAGGCCAGCCCTCCCTGATGCATCTCAGATCTGATTGTGAGCCTTCCCTGGCAAAGAGCTGGAGACATCTGTGGGCCTACGTGGAATCCTGGGCTGCTGGGCTGCATGTCTTCAGGCGCCCAGAGTCCAGGCCTGCACACAGGGAGGGGCCTGTGTGTTCAGTTGCCTTGCACGTGACAAGAAAAATGGGGGTGTCTGCCACATTCTTTTTTATTATATTCTGTCCTCTGCATGACATTTTATATGGAAAAGAAATATAGCGCAATAATGCACAATGTGTAATTGTGCATTTATTTTGCAAATAAAATCACTAAGCCTATATTTTAGACTTACAAGCTACGTGCAGAGTACTACAAGAGAAATGCAGGCTCCTAACTATTCAGATTTATAAACTCGCTGGCATGCCTTTGAAGATAGCTTGCTATCTTGAGGGGTGATACTTCTTAATACTGAGAGCAGGTGTGCTTGTAAGCAATTATAATTCAAAGCCATTTAAGTATCAGGTCAAATATTATGTTCTGATGTTATGTTTTAGCCCTTTGCTATTAATTACATTATTACTACTATATAAAGAGTCCTAGATTCTTTAATAATGTTTTCACACCCTACGCAGTGCATCTTTAATGTTGGCGAGGACAAGGGGAGAGATTAAATTAGCCTTGTAACCTCTTTCTCTTCCAATCTGATGATGGAAAATAAAAGCTCTTAGCCAGAAAATGTAACACTTAGAATTAATATTTAATTAGACTAGCAAGTCGTGCGCTGCGGATGGGAGCTTCCAAGGAGTTGTTAGTGCCACAGCTGACCTCCAGGCTGCAGAGTAACGCTCTTTCCCAAGTGAGCGGCGCTCATGCAGCGGGCAGAGGGCTCCTGCGAGGGCGAGCGGCAGCCTCCAGGGCAGGCTTCCCACCCTGAGCCCTCGCAGGCAGGCAGAGGGCGCGGGCGCCAGGACTCCAAGGCGAGCAGCGGGGAAGGCGAGCCGCCTGCACCGGCAGCTTCTGGTTGGAGGCCAAACTCTTGGAACAGATTTTTACTAAATGGTTTTGCTGCAGCTATTAACTTACACTGAAAATCAAATATCGAATAATTTTTCTGTAAAATTTACCAGCTCTCTCGTGTGAGCATTCATCCTTAATTCCTCACGTACTAGTCGGCGAGCTCCGAGAACTCCATCATTAGACTGTCGATAGGTTTGGCGCTGTACATTATGCTCTTTT
Source organism: Myocastor coypus (assembly GCA_004027025.1). NCBI lineage: Eukaryota > Metazoa > Chordata > Mammalia > Rodentia > Myocastoridae > Myocastor > Myocastor coypus. Next base: position 159,286 of record PVJA010000366.1, on the reverse strand, counting down.
GCTGCAACATGCTGTTTCCTTGTTCCCTGTATAGTTGATTTATATGGTTCATTTCTATATTATTTCATTACAGGCTTTATGTAGAGCCTGAGCAAGGGCCTGTGAAGCCTGCAGCCCACAGCGGCTTTCTCCAGAATGGATGTGTGTATCAACAGGCGTGGCCTGGAGGCATCCTTCATTTGAAAAGGCTTTATATTATAAAGGCAGCACTGCGTTTGCTTATGCTCATGATGTCATTAAACTACAAGATAAATAATTAGACCTCCTGGTGGAACATTGGATCCTTTTGTACCTGGCGAATTAATCGGAGGAAAGCAGGGCTCCATGAGCTGGCAAGTGCACCGGTCAGAGCAGTGGCCCGCGAGGGGGCTACTCTCCACGGGCTAGGCCTTAATAAATCACGGAGGGCGGCCACGGACACCCAGCAGCCCAGCGCCGGGCCTCGCCGGCAGAGGGAGCAGTCCGGGCTGGCCTCTCCCGGCGCCGCCCGGCCCCCGCCTTCTTCCCAGCCAGTCTCCCATCTGGACCTGGCTCTGCCCGCCTGCGCCTGATGACAGGCTATCATTTCATACTCAATATGGGATTACCCTAAGCTGGTTTTAAACTTTCATGTCTTTAACCTGCCAGTGCAGCCTGAGCATCAGCTGGAGGCTTGGTTTGATATTTGAATATTAGCGATGGTTTTTCCAGGCAGGGCCCAAGCCTGTGGACATCTGGGAACCGGATCTTAGAGCCTTTGAGGAGAAAGTAGTAAGGTGAAATTTCCGACTTAGGAAGGCGCCATAAAGCGGCTGTGAGCATCAGCTAAGCATCAAATGTCTCGGGAAGCGTTTCCACAGTGTGAGACTATGTGATGTGTAGGTGCGGGAAGCTCCAGAAATTAATTCCCAGAGCGCTACCGTGACTTTACTAACCTGCTGATTATAGCGTTTTGTTCATCCTATTTTTGAAGTTTCAGAAAATGTAGTTTTGTAGAACGACTCAAAAAAAAAGAAACAAGAAAACCGTCCACAAAGTATATCTTATGTGAGGCCAGTGTCAATATAAATAGGATCTCTGAAAACAAATTCATGTGCTCTGAAAACAGTAATCCTCAGTTGTAAAGAACCAACATTTCACACCAAAATGTAGAAGGCATGTTTGATCAGATAGCAAACATCAGAAGGTGTGGTTCCTTTGCTCTTCCCAGTAACATCTGAGGTGCTCAGCCTTTTGGTTGCCTTCAGGACCAAGCGTGCCTCTCGTTACCAGCTGCGTGGTGTGTGTGAAGCTTTAGGAGGAAAAGCCCACAGAACACGCTTGGCCTGGGATGGCCCTAGATGAGCTATTGTTACAGGATGCTACCAAGTGACTCAGTTTTTGTGATTTAGAAAAGTTTCTCTGTATCCGAAAGTTGACTGACTTTGAATCAAGTCTAAGCATTAAATCTAGGAAGATTTTTGTCTGCTGCCTTCATTTCTTACAAAAACGCATTAACATAATCGTACCTGATTTAAAAAAAAAAAAAAACCTATTCTTTATTAAGCCCAAAATGGTCGCAAAAAGGATTATTTCTTCACGACCAAGTATTTTAATAAAATAAAAATCTAATCTATGATAATCTATGAAATAAAGCAACAGCACACTTTATTATTTCACAGCTTTGATTTTCACGGAATAAGGCCTTAACGACAATAGTGAGGCAAACGCTCTGGTTAGATGCCCCAACCTTTGTCCACGGATCCAGTTGACTTTTTGGATTTCATGGCAGAGCAGCGTCAGCTTCTCGCATGTCCGAGTTTCTGTGCGCCCTTCACAAAGCTTGTGGGTGACGTTGTCGAGCGGCCGAGCTCCTCGCTGTGCCCACGCCCCACCCACCCTGCGTCCTCCACTCGCTCGGTCAGCTGCAGCACTCCGCAGCCCTCTGCAACGTTCCAGTTCACATGTGCTCGCTCCAGATGCCAGGTCCGAGTCGTGCACACACGGGCTCTGCCTTTCACATCACACTTGCTTTCTCTCGAGCAGGATAAATTGAGTAACCCAAAAAAATCTCCTTCTTGAAACATCGCTTAAATGTTTCATGTCAGTTGTCTTACTTCTCTCAAGCTTCTTGGTGATTGATTAATTATTTCTTAATCTTAAAATATTTCCGGCAAATGCATTTTGTATTGGTACAAATTACATCTTTTATACTATTGAGAAAACTCAGTCCAGGGAAGTAAAAAAATATTCAGGGTTTGAAACAGTCCCATTCTTACTTAGTAATACTAACTGGACTTCTCAGTGTTTTCATTAGAAAATCAGGAGAATTTTATATCATATTGTTTGAACTTTCATCTCTTAAAACTTCCAAAATTTAGTTTTATGAGATTTAAATTAAAAGGAAGCATTAAATTAGTATTCCAAATTTAAAAGCCAGTTAATGATATCTTAAATCTTAAAAAATTTTTATTTAAATATCTTAAATAAAAATATACCACAGTTCTGTGAAAGTAAGCAGGAAATAGTCCAAACATGATGAAGTTAAAACTGGAATAAAAAGATAGATTTGACAAGCTATTGGGCCTTTTTTATTTACAAAACACGTGACATATTTTAAATTTCAAACACTTAAGAACTTAAGACTGCAGCACACCAGTATAAGAGCCTTTTATGTAACTTATTACAGTGTGCTTTAGCCTGCCAGCGAACTCTCCGAACCCCTGGACCCTGGCCTTCCTCTCTGCTGGCTTCTCTCCTAGTCTTGTCTTGGCTACCATCCAGAGCTGACAACTCGCACCCAGGAGCAGAGGGAGATTTGTCTGCTGTAAGAAGGATTTTTGAGTCATTCTCGACTTTCATATCCAGATGGGCAAGGAGGAGGGGCAGCAGGATCTTTGTGTGCACTAGGGTGATGTCATGAAGCCACGCGTGCACTAGGATGCTAATTTACTCTGCTGATGTGTTCTGATGTCTGTAGATGCTCTTAATGAGAAACTGAAATAGAATGACTTCCAAACTCACAAAAAATTATATTCCAACTTACATTTGAGCAGTTGATGCACAAATTCCTGTAATTCTCCGTGAGCAGCTGTACACCAAGGACCACAAGGCTTGGACCTCTTTGTTATCCTTATGAAAACTCTTAGAATCTGCCAGGGTGAAAATGTAGAAGTTACACTTTCAAGCCTCCAGTCCTTATGCGAAAGCTCTCTGAACACTGCTGGTTATATTATGGCAATTTCTAGCCCACAGTGTTTTTCTGCTGAAGTGAATTGTGATTACTATGCTTTTAAAGGTCTCCTGAAGCTGTTAATTTTAGATTCTTTTAGGTAAATTGACTTTCACTTATCTAAAGAATGATTTAGTATTAATATTATGATTTGAAAGACCTTCTGACAAGAGCAGTTTTAAGGTAAGATTACATCAACAGATTGTATCCCTTATGAATCTTGGACATAGAGGAGTAATGTGTGACATGTATTCAGCATTAACAAAATGTACTCTTAAGTGCCCAAATACGTTCTGTGCTTTTATAAATAACCACAAAACCGAATGAGTCTATCATTAAATAGGACTCTTACACGACCGCTGTTGCCTTTTATTCTGTCGGTTTTCCAGCTACCTGTACAGTTTTTCCAGCTCATCTGCATTGCGGTGGCACCTCAAGTACTTTGCGGAATAGCAGAGAGCAGCGGGGTCGTTGCTAAGTGTAGCTCAAGCACTGCACTGCTGCAGTGACAGTGGCATGATGACAAGTTTATCGCTGCTCTACGGCTTCATGCAAGCCTTAAAAATAGAGTTGGCAGGGAGGCAGCTCAGCAGCATAAGTGCCTGTCTGGGCAGTGCAAAGTCCTGAGTTCAATCCCTCGTACCAAAAAAATAAAACAAAACAATACTCAAAAATCGTTTATAATTAATAGCTATGGTAGAAACCTATAAAACTGAGAAATATAATATAAGTTTGAATGAGTTTCTTAGAAATCCTGAAATACAGACTTGCATGCCTTTTATTATTTGAAATTAGTTTTCCTGTTTAAAATATTGTGATAAGTACCTTTAAAAAGACTTATAAGATTGATAAATGTGGCTTCCTAGCTAAGTTTAATAATTATTAGCTTATTAATGGTTCAGTATTAAGATTAAATGGAGGAAGTAAATGTTAAGACAGCCACTTAAATACCTATCATCTTGCTTCCATGTAACTAGAATGGCAGTCAGTCTCATCACCACTTACAGTGTCTACTTACCTAAGTGAGAAGGCGCTTGCCTGTGTCCCTGAGACCTTGAGTAGTTGATGTCTATTGCCAGTGCCTTTCACCGTGCTAGATTCAGATATTTAGATACAAGAGGCCTTTGACTATGTTAGATGCAGATATTTAGATAGAGAGGGTTAGTCTTATCTTTATAGATAAAAGTAAATCTGACCTTTTGATTAAGAAATATTGTCAGCAGCCTTTGTAAGTGCTTGCTCATCTGAGGGTCCATGACAGGAGAACTCTCCCGTTTGAGTTTAAACTAAAAATGAAATGATGCGAGCCTGCTGGTTGTGATCCAAGATTCTTCTCCATGGGGGGACCACACAGTTTTTCTCCATCTCCCGCTTGTTCTCACCCTTTTTTACCAGCCCAGCCGCACCCCACCCCCACCCAACATTGTTCAGTCCTCAGCACAATGAATCATTTTCAAGTTGACTCTTTGTGAACTGTCTCCCAGCTGTTGGAATGTCTGGCAGACATTTTTGTTTGGGTGAAGAATAACTGGCTGAAGCCCAACCTGGATGAGTTTGATATAATGGTCTCTGGCTAGAGAAATATTGAGAGGAACATGTTTATGGCCTCTGAGCCCCTGTTATTCCTGGAGGAGGACCATCCCCTGTGGCACAGAACTGAAAGGAATCAATCTGTATTATTTTCTCACCATTGAGTGAAAAATTGCCTATGGAAAAAGTAGCATTTCCAAGTGAAGTTTCTTCTCTATGCCTGGTGTGCCCACGTGATGGAAAGTATCAAAGACAATTAAGGGAAATTATTTGTACTGGCCCCTTGCAGGAGCAGGGGTTCAAAGCTGCACACGTTCCTCTGCGTGTATGGGCTCCCCGGGTACTGGAGGTCCAGGGGGCCGGTGGCTGTGCCCTTCTGACCCGCTTCTGTGGTGATTGATCTTCCACAGTGCCTAGCACTGGGCACAGGAAGTGGAGGAGCCTGGGCAAGCTTCATGGCAGAAGCCATCATTCTCTGTGGCTCCTTTGCTGCCAGGAGCAAGAGCATCCAAATGGTGCATTTTCCTAGTTTACATTTCCCACCCTTTTCTTCAAAGATTACTCTTAAACTGGTGGACATTGCTAATGTATAAAAGGGGAACTTCACAATTGCATATTTTACAAAGTCTAGGTCTTTGGAACAAAAGGTTTTCTATGGCATTACTGCACATAATTACGGTTTCCAGACCTACTGTCCCGCAAGGGATCAAAGGGAACACTGCAGTGTCATTAAATAATTGCGAAACCAGCAGAGTAGCTGATGATTTCACGCTTACAGCCAAGAATTTCTGGGTATTTTAGAATTTTTATTAATGACTGGACATACTATTTTTGGAAACTGCCTTGGTGTTTAATGGAATTTGGATTCATCTGGATCGTGTCGGGAAAGAGAGGCAGGCTGCTGGCTGGGCTGTCACCCACTGTCTTCCCTTTGCCTTTATTGTTAGTGCAGAGCCACATGGCAGTGTCTAGAAAGAAAACAGAAGGACGTGAGCATGGGGTGCAGCTGCAGGCGGGGCCCTCTCGTGTCTCCAGCCTGTCACAGAGACCCTCAGCTGTTCCTGGGCTCAGACCCAGTCCCAGATGACCAGCGACCAAGTGGCCCTTGCTTTGCATGTTACACTGGGCTGTCTACCACTTTGAATCATGTTGCCTGCAAGATCTTCCAGGGGGTGGTAGGTGAGGTAATTTAAAAAATAATAGAATGTAAAAGTAAAGATAACCTTGCTTCTGAAGGCAAGTGAAGAAAATTATGTTTTCTACCAATTTATGTTTTCCCTTCAGCTCTTTGATTAGAGTAGCATGCGTATATGGTTTGGAATTTTCAGTTAAGAACATATTTTGTCCAGTTTTCAACCAGTAACAGCTTTAATTTTTCTGAGTTATTTTTCTGTCTCCACTATAATTTGTCATCAAGATGTGATAGCAGCACTGTATATATGTTATATTTTAAATGAAAGTGTTTCATCTCTATGTTTTGCAGAATAAAGCAATTACTGCTCGTGCTACAAACTTAGCAGATACAGTAGTGGCCCTGGAATCGTTTGTTGGTTCAGAGAGAGAAATCAACCGTCTTTATAAGGATTATCATGGTAAGCAGCACCTTGGGCAAGAGGAGGCTGGGCCTGGTGGCTTGGGGCCATCCTGTCTGGTCAGCACCTGTGTCAGGCAGCACAAATTCTACCTCATCATAGACCAGTGCACTGTACTCCATCCCTCCTTGGTCCTCCTGGCAGCTGATCCTCAGGCTGGGCCAGTGGACAGAAGTGGACCCTAGGTGTAATACATGGCCCAGGCCCCTGCTGGTTATCCTAGTCACTGAACGTTGCCATGCACTTGGTACTTTTCAAGCTTTTCTGGAAATAAGTAACGTACATGGAGTATCCCTATCCAGAAAATCCAAACTCTGAAGTGCCTCTGAGACCTTGAATCTGAAACATAACCATGCCCACAGCTCTGGCCCTGCAGGGCTCAGCTTGGGGCTCAAAGCTCCTGCTGCATCACTGCTTGGGTTGTGGGGGGAGCTCCCCAGGCATGTCACACACACCTAGGCTTTGGGTCTCCTGTCTGGTGCTTGCTGCTGGAGACGGAACTCGGGCCTGGCGTGTGCTAACATGTGCCGTGCCAGTGAGCTGCAGCCCACCCCTGTATTTTAAGCTTTTCATGTTACTTTCGCCATTTGGTTAGTTGGAGGGTTTTGCAATATTTTTTTCACAGAAGCATTTGAATTGTAAAAGTTTAGTAGTTACATATGTGCTTGGTCTAAATTTCATAGCAAATATAGTGAATAATGTTTTTACCTATTTATGGATCTAAAATGAAATTTGTTATGCTGTGATTATTGTATAATTATTGTACTTCCATGGAAACTTCTAAAGACTCTCTAGCTTCTCTGAATTCTGATACTAGGATTTTATGAGTCTGTAGAAGTTATTTTATTGGCTTGCATATTAAAATATACAGAAAAATTATTGAAGAGTATATTTAATTAACCAGTGCTTTGAATTTTAAAAATAGAGCAATCAGTACTTCTTTTAAAAGCTGGAACATATAAGCTGTGAACAAAAGCCCTAAACAGTACTGTCTTGTGTGTTCCCTTTCTGCATACGTGTGCGGCCTATGCCTATGTTAACCCCACAGGTGAGGCATTTGCTGTGTCATTTTGTGGCTAGAAGAGATCTGTCAAGATTGGAATATTTTCAAATTTGTTCTTGTTCTTTTAATGCAATCTCAGTTGATAAATTGGATTATATATTATAATGATCATTTATAAGTTTTGTAAATTATACATTATCATTTATAAGTACAATAATGATTAGCTTCTTAATTTAGTGAAACTATATTTTATATTCTGAAAATGGTTATTTTGATGAGACCCTTTCAAAAGTTAGATGGCCGTGACCTTTTATACGGAAATCTCTGTCTGAGCTGGTAAGTGACCCCTTGTGCAGTTCTGATGAGAGCACACTTGCTGTTCTCAGGAAGGCCTTGCCATGCAGTGGTTAGTTCACTGTCTAAGGCCTCCTAACTTCGCAGCTAAGCACGCACCTGTAAGGTGAAAGTGCGAAGTGTGTGAGTGCATCAGGTGCTTAGTGCTACCAAGGCCACTAGGTACTTCACCATGGAGCTACGTGTGGAGTATGTTTAGTTTGTAGCTAGAAACGACTTTTCAAGAGTATCAGAGTGAGGCACCCAGAAGTGTACTCATGTAAATGAAAGCAAGCCCCTGTGTAAGTAAGCTTGTGCCACACACAGCATCCAGAGGGCCCTCTGGTCCCGCTGGTGCTGGTGCCCTATCCTGGAGCAATGGCTTCCACGCAGGAGTCATTCGCATCTGGCAGGGAGGGGCACATAGGCCTGCTGTCTGAGTCTGTGGGAAATGCCCCACATTCCATCAGAAGCCACCCGGTGTCCTTGTCAGCAGAAATTAGCAGGCACTGCCTGACAGGAGACCAGGCTCACAGTTCACCCAGTGCACGCACAGAGCCTGCGGGCCCAGGAGGGTCCGTGCCCAGGCGTGGGTGTGAGCATGTCCCACAACCTGTGGTTCGCGCTGCACCCAGCGTTCGCTGAGGTGTAGCCTCCTCCGTGGTACTCCCACATCTCTAGTAAGGCCCAAGTTGTAGTTCTTTCTATTAGAGTTTCGCCGCCGATCAGTAACCCATGAGCCTTGTTTTGCTGGCTGCTTACTGGTGCATTTAATAAAATAAAGATTGCTCAGTGGTGCCATGGGCAGCGTGCAAGGTGATAGCCATATTTGCTTACTGTAAATACAAGGGAAAATCACACACAAACCAGCTGTAGTTTTGACAAGAACTAAGATCCGTCTTTACATCTGTACTTGTGTACTGAAGTGCAATTAGTTTTCCTCGCACAAGGATTTCTGTTTGTCTTATTCTGCCTGATTACTTGAGTATAATCATGCCATTTGCCTCGCTGCTCCTGTGGTAAGCCCTGGCTTTAAGGGGAGATGCCTACGTGTAAATGTACTACCATAAAATTTTAATTTATGCATCTGATGACAGCATTAAATTTTTCTTCTTTTAATTTTCTCTCTGCAAGGTTTGATTCATATTCGGCAGATTCCTCGGCTTAATAACTTGATTTGTGATGAATCAGAAGTCAAAGACTTAGCTTTTAAGCTAAAAAGGAAACTATTCACCATTGAGGTAAGGGAAATCTTATGTTTTAGTTTATAATCTTGAGGTAAATGCTTTCTGCTCCTTTTCTTTCACATTTCCATTAATGAGAGTCTTACAATGTGTTTCAGGCCAAATGTTAAGTTCTCTTGATGTTAACACTCAGAGTAGTTTTTTGCTCTCCTTCCCTTATGTTGGTGGTTTATCATTAGAGAATAGCAAAAATAATTTTATTCTAAATCTCCATTAAAAGTAAGTTCCAGACTTACATGATAAATGTGACATGCATATTCTCAAGACTTTCAAAAGCATATTTAATTAAATGTTAATGAGCTGTGCTTACTTGGGTGTGGAATGTCCATCCTAACCATGGCGATATGTGGCTAAGAAAAAGAGCTTCTGACCTGTACCCTGAAAGTAGTTCAGTGTCTTAAGAGTGAAATCCCCTTGCCCAGTGCATGCTAAATTAAACATATATATAACATATACTAGTGGCTTAAGTAAATTTTCTACACTACTGAAACTTTTTTGTGATTTCTATGCAAGCAGTGATGACAGAAAGTGGTAGTACAAAAGATTTATTTCAACTTAATCTTGCTAAAGAGCAAATGAACGTAGAACTATTAAGCAATTAGAGTTGATGTATTTATTAACGAAGTAAATGTTCGGCAAGAGATGGCTTTTCGCTGATGTGATAGTTATCAGTCTAGTCGGCACAATTTTTTTTTTTTTTTTTAACAAAGACATAAAACAGCCAAGCAGCCTTGACAAACCATTTTGTTTAATCTCTTTTCAAATGAAAAGCTCTTAAGCAGGCCACTTGTCTTAACTGCTTGAAACCATAAAAAGAGAGAATTGCCACCAATAAATTAGCATATTTTTAACTTCATCACCAAATGATAGTCCATGCAGCTTGGCACGGCTTTGGTGTTCGGGACTTCACCCTTAAGTGACCACTGTGGCCCTTTTTTGACCCTCTGCCCTCTTTAAGCTGGCCACTTGATAAGGTAACTTAATGGTTCTCTCTCTTTCCCTTCGCATTTGCAAGTAGCGCTAACCTATAAATCATTGTAAGGGCCCTATCCGGTGACAAATTAATGTGCCCTCCTCCTAATTAATGGTCATCAATGCCCTTAATTATCTAATCCTATTGAGAGCAGTTAATAGTTAATCAGGCAGCCAGCTCTTCAAGCAGGCCATCTCTGCAGGAGTGTCAGAAGTTTCTCATCTGTGGCTACTCCCTCCGAAAGCCTCTTAACACCAGAAGAGCCAGAGAAATAGTGATTCTTGAGCTAATTTGCTTTAGTGCTCAAAAGAAACCATTGAAATAGAACCCAACGCTATAATGGTTCCATAATGGTTCCAGCCGTGTTTTGACTTTCTGAGAATACTGAGGGATTTACCGTCACGTTGCTTAAGACTTTTAGAAAGATGCGGCTCTAATTCACCGTCCCGAGGCAGGCATCCTCATCATTTCCTCTTACACTCAATTTTCAGTTTAAGTGCAGGAAGTAAGTCCTTTCCTCCATGAGGCACCCTTCACCCCACATCAGCATTCTGATGGCCAAGTCTGTCTGAGGTATGATTTCTGTTGCCGTGCAAAACAAGGCAATTCCACAGTGGGGAAAACGTACTGTGCCCAAAGAAGAAAGTAATACAATAGTTTAAACCGAGTTTACGATCTCTTTCTCTTGCATCTGGTCCTGTTAGCGTTGGGCTAGGGGAGGGGCAGGGGCTGAAGCAACTTGGCAGTCTCAGCAGAGCTCTCCCATAGGAAGTGAAGGTTCTGGGAGGCTGTGCAGTAGGCACCCTAGGTGCTGTGAAGATACCCTTTCCTAGCCACGCAGGCTTCTCTTGGAACTTGATGTATCTGGTTATCTTGTGGTTTAGAAGCAATATTTGAAAACAGAATAAAAATAAACAGTTGTGATTTAAGAAACTAATATTCAGCATACAGTTGATCAAATCCTTTGGCTTTTTGCCTTATCACCTACCCAACAAGAAGTTATTTGTTGACTGGTGACAGTACCCGGTCACCAAGTTTTTCTCACAAAGTAACTGGCTAACCAGTTCTTATTAACCAGTTATTATTTTGATACAGTAAAAAGAAGTGAAAAAAAAAAAAAACCAAAACAAAGGGAAAAACAAAATAATAATTTCAAAACACAATAGGAAATTAACAGTAGCTGTTATAATACATATTGTTATCTACAAAGCAGTTGCTGAGATCATTAGTTCATTCTTAGCAGACTAAGGCCAGAGCCATAGGTGCCGTGCATATACATTAGCTTTATGAATCAGTCCTCTACTTTAACGTGATAGGACTCCATGAAATTTGAGACTTTTACATTTTATAAAAATGTGAGTCCTTCCTAACTCATAGTCACTGTGATCATATTTAACAATTTAGAATGTTGCACATTATCTATGGTCTGAGATTCATTTCCTTCTATATATTTATTTTCAACAGTTTCCAATTGTTAAAAAGAAGTACAGCAGTGAATCCATGTTTATTACACATAGAGGACAGGGGCAATTAACTTGCTTTTCTTTTCACTTCACAATTGTGTCATTAAAATAAAATAATGGCGACGTCTGCGTGGAAGTCTAGCAGCATGAGCCATGTTGTCTGAAAATGATGTCCCTTATAAATGTTGGTTGTTACTTAAGTTAGTTTTTATTCCTAGACATGTAAAGAAAGAAAGTTGAACAAAGGTGACTATTCCTGTGGGTTAAATCACTTGTCAAAAGTAAAGACCAAATCACTCTGAGGGTGACATAGAATTTCCTGCACACTCACATTCTAGCGTGTGCGTCCCACCACTGATCCGCCTTTGCACGGTGGCTCTGGCTGGTGCAGATGTGCAGCAGGGCCCGGTAGGTTTCGCCGGTCTTCGGACGCTGTGTCCATGCTATCTGGGCATCGCACGCCATCATGACCCACCAGATGTGCATACCACCTTAACAGGAGCACAGTTTTGAGACTGTCTAATCCTATTTCCTCCCACTTTGGAATCTTAATTGGAAGAGATAAGGGAAAGAAAAAACATCATTTAACTAAATTATTGTCTTGAATCTGTAGCGAGGTATAATCCGCAATTGGGCCAATTAGTGAAGGCCGCTGTTAGCTCTCGCAGCCAGCAGTTTGATGAGGTCTGACGCCACCCGGTTCCCACTGCTGTGCTGCCAGGTAAGACGTGGACTTCAAAGGCTGGAGGCGTCCACAGGGCAGGGTTTGCAGGCCAGCTTAGGGCGAGCTGCTAATCTCCCTGTAAAACCACAGCGGCTCTCACACAAAACCAGCTTACAGGACACAATCATGCGGTATTAAAGGTAAAGTTGGGTCATGCCAATTGGCCTTTGATTTTTTGATGATTGACCAAAGATGGCTACATGACTAGACACATGCTGAAGTATACTGATTAGGTAAGTTCCCAAAATATTTCGAGTATTTTCTAACTTCCTAAATAAATGTTGTGAAAGTGCCCTCCTTTGAGTTCAGTCTTCCAGAGGAGCTGTGCTCTTCCGGGGAGTACTGCCTTGCTCCCTGGCTGCCTGGCTGCCCAAGTTTTCACTTAGCACTTCGCCTGGGTCTGTCTTTGTGCTAATAGTTCCATAAGAGGATGGAAAAGGAAATTGTGGCTAAGTGGCACCCTGTTTAAAAGTCTGTTAAGTGCGTTGAGAGAAGAAACATTTTCTTTGAGTCATTTACACTCAGTGACAATTTTTCTGAAATGTCTGTGTAATTGTCTTCCACTTATGCATTGTGTGGAGTGCCCTCAGGGACGAGAGTGCACGTGTGTTCTGAGGCCAGGGCCGCTGGGAACTTGGAGGCAAGACCTGCCTGCAGGTGTAGGTCTATAACAGCAGCAAGTCAAGCTTCTCAGGAGTTGCTAGACAAACCCCATCTCTTTGGGAGACACGGAACGCCTGCCAGCACCTGACTGTTGCAGCACTGCTGCTATAAAGGTTATTCCATATATCCAGCCTGGTCCTCTTGTACTTAGTGCGTGTGCTTCTCTGTAATGTAAGGAAAGCCTGGCCAGGGAGTGCCGAAGCCAAAACCCGGTCCTGGGGCTCCCAGGTGGCGCAGGCCTGTAGACTCCTCCCTGGTGGGCCAAAACTTCCAGGAGCGTGGTGTGCAGTGCTCACAGCTGCCAGGTGGGCTTCATGTGGCACACCCCCTCCCGTGGTATGGCTCATGCCCTGAAGGCATCAGAAGCCGAGTTCAGCCAAAGAGAATCACCACCATCTTGGTGTCCCACCCAAAGGCGCTTTAAGTTCCTAGAGCATCAGAACGTGGATTTTACTATTCTGTCCCACACCATGCCAGAATACTTGTGCTGGTGTGGGGTTTAGCAGCTCCAGAGTAGAGGTGGCTTTGGGGTGCCCTATGCCCCAGCATTTGGGGTTCACACACATACCTGAGCACCCTGTGCAGGGTGCACCTGGAATGTTCCACCCCAACCTTGGTGCTGCTTGGCGTCTTTGCCTGTAGTCACCATCACTGTGTCCACTTCTAAGAAGGCAGGGCAGCTCCGGTGGGATTCATGATCTCAAGTGTTTGACCATTATTGTGCATTTTCAGTGTGACATGGCTGGGTTAGTGTAATTATTTGCCCCTTCCAGTGCTGGTTTGCTTCAGTCTTCTCAGTAACTGACAGCTCCCCTAACTGGGGGCGTCCTTGGTCTTCTTGCATAAATCCATAGTCCAGTTGTTGAACTCTTATTTTCTGCTCAGAGTTTCTTCAAAACATGTATTTGGTATCCTCTTTGTCCTTTGAGCTGAGTTGGATGCTTTCACATGCATCAACATCCATAAGTTTTATCCTGTTCTCATAGGAGCCCACACACATGCGCCATCACAGAGTTCAGCGCTCCATGGCCTTCCCAAAGGTGCACTTGTGTGCTTACCATCATTCAATCCAGAACTTTACATTGTGTGAGCAGAGAACCCTGGAAAGCTGACATGTCCAGGAGCTTATTATTGTTACTATAAGAAATGGTAAGTTTTAGGAAGTGATTTGCTGTGTCCTGGAACCAATGCGGTGCTTTGCTGGCTACTAAGTAGACACCACAAATTCTCTATATTATTATTACCCACACCGTACAGGGAGGGGACTTATCGTTCAGCAAGTTAGCATCATAACTTACCCAGAGTCAGGTAGCCCAGAGCTGTCAGAACGGCATTTAACGCTAGCCTGTTAGGGTCCGAAGCCTGTGCGTGCCGTTCCAGTAAGCAGTGTAAATCTGCCTTGTTCACTGTGCCTTCCAAGTATGTTCAACAAGTGCATAGCTTCAGTGCACAGCCAGAAAGCCTCTGTCCTAAAAGATTTCTTCCTTTAAATCAGGTATCTGAAAAATGTGTGTGTGTGTGTGTGTGTGTGTGTGTGTGTGTGCATGATGAATGCATATGAGGATCTGTATATTCTTTTAACTTTCAAGTTAAAAATTCTGTCCATAGCAAACATTCTGCTCTATTTTTGTGGACTACAGTATGAAATTTAGGCTGAATTAATCATGGCTTCTCCCTTACAGAACATAATGCAAGTCTATACATAATGAACATATTTGTACATATGTAATTACATTAGGGTGGCAGTACCATTTTTTTCCTTACATTTTAGTTATTTCTCATGTCTACTAAGTACTTTATTATGAAAAATTAATTGGCAGAAACATTTCCTTAAACATTCATTTTGTAGGCTTTCTGGACCCTCCGTCAGCCAGCTGCAGTTTCTCCACAAAGAAAGGTGCTTCCTATTCATGGTCAGATGCAGTGCATAGATACCAGGTCTCACAGCAGTGTGCCTTCACTTAAGGTCTGTACTCAGGCACCTCTGAAAATATTAATTTGATTATAAATATGATTAGTTAAATATTTTGCATTTTTCTAAAGTCCATTTGTTACTTTTGTAGCCTGAAAATTTCCTGTTAAAATAAATCCATCTTACTATAGTCAACTTTTTGAATTTCTAATATTTGCCTCCTTTATCATAATCAGTTTTAGTGATGGTTTGGTTTGTCCTGTGAAAAGCTACTTTTTCCTGTAGACTCTGTAAGACCCTATAGATCCTGTACTAGATACAAAGGGAGGAAGGGAAAGAAGGAAGTACGAGGAAGAAAAGAAGGAAAGAAAGAAAAAGAAGGGGACACCCACTCGGGACCCTCTTCCTGTCCCTCTCTTGGACAGGAGCTTTCTTTCCCTCAATAAATATGTTCTGCTCAATAAAAAAGAGAGAGAGAGAGAGAGAGAGAGAGAGAGAGAGAGAGACAACAAATGCTACTTTTTCACTTTTATCGAAGTGTTTTATTTCTTGGAAATTCCCTGAGAAAAATTAAGTAACCTTGTGTTAGAAGGTATTTCCTTTTCTATTGATTAATATTAAAGAGTTTCTTGTACTTTAATAATGTGAAGGGATTACATTCATCATTAAGAAAACATGGTATCAAATGCCATAAAAATAAAACATTTGCAGGTTTTTGTTTTTTTTATTTTTGCGGAACCAGGGATCACTATTTTCAGTTTTTGAAATATCAGCCTGAGGAGCCAGAGAACATGAGGCGTCGTGCAAATGCCTTTATGCCCCAAATTAGCCAGGGAGGACTCTTATTTCTTATTAAACTTCGGGCAGAGTGACTGGTGCCGCCGCTCCACACCACCGTGGACCTCTCCCAGACTGCCTCTCAGGCCCCTGGGCCGGCACAGCGGCGCCACTGAGCTTTTTGGTCACATGGGTCAGGTGCACCTGCGCTACAGGACAGAGTCAGACTGAATTGCTTCTGCATGAGCTTTACAGAAATAACCCGTGTGGGGGCTTTAATGAAACTGTGGGCTTTCAGTTTTGTGGAAGACTATCAGACATGTACTGCATTCATTCCTTTATTTCTGAGTAAATAAGTTGAAATATTGGGCCCTATCCTTTATTGAGTTGTTGTTTAAATAAATGTCACTGTTCAATACAAATAACTAATATTTGAAACATTTGAGTATACATTTTTTAGATATAGTGTTCTTCACTGAATAGTTTCAAGTAACAAATCTTCAGACTATTCAATCATTTAGTAAAAAAGAGATGAGTATTTTTTTACTAATGTTAAAGCATGTGGTGAAGAGCCGGGCGTGGTGGCGCACGCCTGTGATCCCAGCACTCGGGAGGCTGAGGCAGGAGGATCAATGTGAGTTCGAGACCAGCCTGGGCTACAAAAGTGAGCTCAAGGCCAGCCTGAGCTGCATAGGGAGACCCTGTTTCAAAAAAAAAAAAAAAAAAAACATGTGGTGAAGTGATGCTAATAGCAGCTTTGATATAACTAGCTTTGTTTCCAGTAGTCACTGCAGTCAAGGTTGGGTTCAATGAAATCTCTTAAGTCTGTGTGTGAATGTTCTAAATATTTAATTATCATATGATTAAAAAAGAAAACATCTATCTGATCTGTAGTCACTTTAAAAGGCATGTCTGTGGTGTCATGGTGCATTTTGATGTGCATATTTTGGTATAGGGTGCTGTTTTCCTTGGGATATCTGCTCACTACCCTGAGAAATATTTACTGACCTACTCTAACTATTGTGTATCACTGAAAAGCTTGTAACAAAAAGCCTCTTGATGCAGTTAAGGGTCACTTGTACACACTGTAATAGGCTACTCACAAGATCTCTGTGAAGGGTCGGTGCTGTAGCAGGAAGTGGGTGGCCTCGGGAGCCTGTAACCCAGCGGGCTGGCCTGTGCTCAGTGAGCAGAGGAAAGGGCTCCTGCCACACCACTGGTGTGGTGAAGATTTATAAGCACTGCTGAAACGGAGGACAAAGCCAAATACTTCAGGGTTGCATTCTTCCCATAACTAATGTATAGAAAATTACAGAAAATATTATTGCAGCCTTTAAGGGAAGATTGTGTATACATGTATAACATTCATATGCATTAGGGTGTTTTCTTTCCTTGTTGTTTAGTCATTTCTGATATCTCATAAGTATGTATTTATTGTCTTTTTGAGACAAGATCTCCCTACACAGTTTAGGCTGGCCTTGAGCTCACTCTGTAGCCCAGGCTGGTTTCCAACTTGCAGTGATCCTCCTGCCTCAGCCTTCAATGTGCTGAGATTACAGCTGTATGCCACCATACCTAGCAAGTATTTTATTATGAAAAAATTTAGGCCGGGTGTGGTGCTGCATGTCTGTAATCCCAGCACTTGGGAGGCTGAGGCAGGAGGATCAGTGTGAGTTTGAGACCAGCTTGGGCTACAGAAATGAGCTCAAGGCCAGCCTGAACTGCATAGTGAGACCCTGTCTCAAAAAGACAAAAAAAATTAATTTGTGAAAAGTTAAAATAGACTGATCACAGCAAATCAGCAACACAGTGGCAGTGTTCACTGTCCCTTACCATATAACCCTCAGATTTCATAATGGTTACCTTTATATAGCCCATCTTTTACATTAAAACACAAAACCTACCATGGATAAATATGAAAAAGGAATCAAACTAGGTAATGGCTTATTTTATCTTTTGTAACCTTTCTAATTCTGTTAGAAAAGAAGTGATGGTCTAGGTAAAGTGTATTGGTGCTCTATACTTAATGAATGTAGTTACCTGATTTTTCAATAAGAGTTTAGAATGAATTCAAAATGAATACAGAGCCAGGCATGGTGGCGCACGCCTGTAATCCCAGCACTCGGGAGGCTGAGGCAGGAGGATTGGTGCGAGTTCGAGACCAGCCTGGGCTACAAAAGTGAGCTCAGGACCAGCCTCAACTGCATAGCGAGACCCTGTCCCAAAAAGACAAAAAAAAATGAATACAGAAAGGCTTGCAAGTTACCTCATTTGTTTAAGCACCTGCATGGGGAATCCCAGTGCTGTACAAGGGATCACAGTTCAATCCCCAGATCCAAGTGACTTACCAGACCTGTCTTTAAACAGCTGAAAGAAAGAAAGAGAGAGAGAGAGGGAGAGAGAGAGGGAGGGAGGGAGGGAGGGAGGGAGGGAGGGAAGAGAGGAAAAGAATCCTCAACTTAAGGGCCAGCCAAATAGCACAGCAGTTTAAAGCATCTGCAGGCAGGTGCAGGGGTTGAGGGTTCTATCCCTGGGCCTTTGGTGTCAGCCTGCCCCTAGGCACACTGAGACAGCAACTGAGATTGAGTGTGGTAGCACATGCCTGTAATTCCAGCTCTTGGGAGGCTGTAAACAGGCAGATCACTACAAGTCTGATCTAGTAGTGAGACCCTGAACACCATGTAGATCCTTCCCTAAAATACAGAAAAGAAAGAGAAAGAAAGAAAGAAAGAAAGAAAGAAAGAAAGAAAGAAAGAAAGAAAGAAAGAAAACATTGAGTTCAGAACAAAAATAAAGCTCATGACAGAAAATTTTAATCTTTATAATGAAGTATGGAAGCTTTGGGAAGACGTGGCTCTTCCAGGGGCAGGAGCGCCAGGGTCTGCTTCCTTCCTCGTTGTGTTCTGTTTTCCCAGCTCAGTGTGGCTGTGCAGGTGCTCAGCGAGTGTGCAGTGAGTGAGTGAGTGTCTGCATGTCCCCTCGACCCAGCTCCCAGCATGGGAGGGTGGGAGTGTGCAATTGTCACTGTTCCAGACAGTTGCCAAGAGTCTGCTAGTGCTACTGAGGTGTTCTGCACATGCGCAACACTTGGGAGGTTTTGGTAAATAACCTTCAACAAGTATCACCCAATACTATGATAAACTAATTGGCTGAAATGAGAGAACTTACTCTTCAGCTAGCAGAGAGTCCAGGCAGGCTTTTGTTATCCAGCCGATGACTGGTGTGCTGCCTGGTGACATCCACATTGCTTTTGTGCCACTGAACATTATTTTGAAAGCTTTATCCTGAAAGATCTGAAAATGAGTTTTCCAAATTCATAAGAGTTTCTTAGCTGGGTTCCTTAGGTCAGTTGGGTTTAGACTGGTTCCTTGCAGCCCTCCAGAACAGAGAGAAGCTAGCCCTAATCCCCTCATGTGAAGTGGTGTGTGCGTTTTTAGTATTCAAGAATGTAAACTTTAATATACTTTACCAGTAACATATCTACTACCACTTATAGTGCATATAATATGATAACATTGTATTAGTCATATGTGTTACTTATGATATGTATGGTAACATATAATGCCATACTAGGAAAAGTGAGGGTGGTCCTTCTGGGAGAATCACTCCATTGACCTTTCTAGGTGCATGCAGCTGTCAAGTTCTGGTCCAGTTTGGCTTTTTAAAGATGTCCTCCTGAGATATCATTCTAATCCAGTGGGAATTTAAATTAAGAACAACTACATTAAAAGAAATGCTGCATGGCATGTAATTTATATTTTTGTCGCATGCAATAACATAAATAGTACATGGAGATATATTTTGGAGGTGTGACTTGCTCCTCGGCACCGCCAGCGTTGGCCATGCCTGTTTGTGTCACTGGGTGGTATGTCATTCTCACCCACTCCCGTCAGCATGAGGGATGGGGACGCAGCCCACATGAGGGGAGGAAGGAGAGGTGCCAGTCCGACGCCCTCTGCACGAGAGCAGTCAGCACACCGTGTCCTGCAGGCTATACCCAGCCCCACCATTTTTTTTTGTTTGTTTTTAAATAAACTTCTCAAGTATATGCCCCTTGTTTTTAATCTGTGGCTGCTAAATTGAGATCTCACTGTTAGCCCAAAGATATTTACAGAGAAAATACTGTAAGAAAAGCCCTGGGGCCCAGCAGAATGGCTCAGTGGTCTAAAGAACCTGCTTAGGAAAGCTTAGGCAGCTGTAGGGACTGTGGTTCGATCCCTGGCACCACATGCTGCGCCAGCCCTGCTCTCAGGGCAGGCTGAGTCAGCCATAAAAATAAATAAACAAACAAACAAAAGTTCTGAAACAAGAAAAAAAAAAAAAACTAAAAATTAAAAATTCTTAAAAAAAAAAAAAAAAGGCCCTTAGGTTTTTAGAGGCATACATATTTTAATAAAGAAAATTAAGAAAACTGTCCATTGGTGGATATAATTTATAGTCTTAAAGTTAAGCTGTTTGAAAAATAGCACACCTAGTCAGTCAAGCTGCCCCGTTGCTCTGCCCCACGCTTCTCCTGCAGACACCAGCAGTCAGAGCCCGCTGTCTTGGGGCAAACCCACCCGCCCTCGCAGGTTCCTTCAGACGCTCCAGCAGCCTCTCCTTCCCCAGTACTGACGTTACTTTGTGCATCCACACATAAATTGATACTTGTCTTTTGCTATTGCCAGATTCAAAGGGAATACCTAGTACATGAGAAACAGTTATGATTTGTGGGCACATCTTCTTTGTTGTCCTTAGATTTCTTTTATAATACAGTATGAATTATTACATTGGCATTTTATATTTTTATGTATTTTCTTAGAATCTTAAGGATGAAGCCTATGTCATATTAATATAGACTTAACATAACATAATTAATATGTTATATTAAAACCTTTTAGGGCTGGTCTGAGCGGATTAACGCGCCTATTAGGCAGAGGGCAGTGGCAGGCGTTTGATCCCCGGGAGTGCCATGCCTGCACACTGAGACCACAGCAGAGACTGGGCGTGGTGGCACAGGGCATATAAACCTAGCACGTGGGAGGCTGGAAAAAGGAGGATCACTACGAGTCTGATCTATATAGTGAGACCCGGGAGACGCTGTCCTAAATACAGAAAAAGCAACAATAATAATACCTTTTAAAGGATCCTTTTTTCAAATAAAGCATTAATTACTGATATTAACATAATATCTTTGAACTCTGAAGTGAAAATGTGTTATAAATTATAGATCATATAATTTCAATATGAAAATACAGTTTTTATTTATAGCATGTTGAGTATGCAGATGACTTCAGATGTTTTGAAGAATAGGAATTAACATTAAATGTGTTTTAAGTTTTTCTAACTATTTAATGTCACTTTATTGTCCAATCAGTAAAGCAAAAGATAACATTAAACTTTTGATGACAGGAAATTAAGGGGCATAATAAAAACATTTCTAAGAAGTATTGATTTTATTTTATTTTTTTTTTTTTTTTTTTTTTTTTTTTTTTTTTTTTTTTTTTTTTTTTTTTTTTTTTTTTTTTTGGGACCGGGGTTCGAACTCACGACCTTGCACTTGCCCAGCAGGCACTTGTGCCTCGGAGCTATCTCCCCAGCCCCGAAGTATTGATTTTATCAGCAGAAGCACACAAAGCTGCGCTTTCCAGGGCCTATATTTGATAATCAAATTGAGAGAGTTCTAATAGGTGCTGTGAGTCAATAAGTCTTGCTTGCTTTCATTTATTTTCAACTGTAGGAACTTCTCAGGCAAGGAGAAAAGGCCATACTGAAGCTTAACTTGTAAATACAATGTTAGAAATGAATGTTGGTGCCTGTAAGATTATTTTTAAAATCTGAAAACTGCTGTACATGGTTTTAGGGTAAATCCTAAGGGGACCTGACTGACCTTTTCAGGTACAAAAGTTACGTGTTTTTTATATAGGTCTTGTTTTATCTTGGTCTTAACCATCCAGCAGAATAGTGTAACCTTGAGATATAAAAAGGAAAGCCATATTAATGGGCTAAGTAGTAAAAAGCTGAAGTCAACAGCTCCCAATAACACCAGATGAGCTGATAATCTGTTATGGACTGTTGGGATTATATATACAGCTACTTTCTCTCTGTGCAATGAAAAGAAAGATCAGTACTAAAGATGTTTAGATAAGAAATCATGTCTGCATCATGCACTCTGAAGAACTACAATATGCCATATATTAATTATTATAAAAATAAAATATTAAAAAGTGAAAAAAAAGATTATTTTTAAACCACAGAAAATCTGAATTGGAATATTTTGGCATTTTAGTCAGGAAATTTAAACATAAAAGCGTTTCATTGAAAACTTTTATTTAGGCTATGCCAGTTGTTACATTTTCAATTGTTTAGATCTAATGTCCTTGCTATTTGAAAATTATTTTAAAATTAGGTTAAACAAAGCCCTTTATTAGAGGTATCTGTATTGTAGAAAAGAAGATTGCATGAAACCGCCCAAGGACTCAACTTGGTGTTTTCAGCCTAATAAAAATGTTGTAAAAATACTTGTAAGCTTGAAAATCACACTAGCTATTCTTGTTTCAAATTCTGCTTAATATATTGTTCTGTATGATTTTATAATAAACAGATTACTCCTTGAACAGGAATTAAGAATAAAGCTGCCAGGAAGGGGTTTTGTTGTCAGAGTAGTTCCCGCCTCATGTTTTGTAAGAGATTTCATGGTCCCATTGTAAAGAGCAGATGATTTAAAACGTGTTCCCAAGATAAACTTTCCCATTGTCATTAATGAGGATGGATAATACTGAGTGACAAGTGCATTAGGAGTGACACAGAGAGAGCTGTTAGATTTGTCAGGGCAGATCACTTCAGCCTGACACTTGCGGACATTCTTTCTGTGGAGGGGGTCTGATTTAAGGGTTCCTGAGTCCGTGTTTGCTAATAGAGCCATGTATTTTAGATTAATATATTTCTTCCAGTGTTTATAAAATATTTGGAAAATTCCATAGGTTTAGTGCTTTCCATTTTTTCATGCTTTAGTTAGGTCCTAATTCCCTTCTAAGATAGTCATTAAGCTGTATAGGATTGGAGCATTCAGACGTTTTGCACAAAACTAAGTTTTGTCTTTTTAAAAAAAGTCTTCTTTCTTGCATTGTCTAACTAAGGGAAGGATACTGACCATGACATAAGTTATGTATGTGATAATTTTTGTTGCCTTATTCCCACATGCAACAGTGATCACCTTGAGAACAAAGATTTTTAAAGAAGCCTATACAAGTCACTCATATTGCCTCTAAAAGTGCACAACAGCACAAATATGTTTAATGTTGCTCAACGAGCAACTGATAATGGATGGCTTTTCTGGCATTTAAAGTATTTCCAGACTCTCATATGCCTCTGGGTTTCGATTTTGGACATGCAGTTGGCCACTTTTTCGCTTTGATTCCTCGTCCATGCTGCCAACCAAATTTCATCTCTCTGTACCTTTTGACACTAATAATGGCTGAGTCTCTGTTCATTTGAGTTCGAGATTTCCCAAGCGGCAGTTTGGTGCTGGGAGAAACTATCTGTCATGATTACATAGCACTAATCTGCCTCCCCAGCCCAGCCTGTGAGTGATATTGCCCTTGACAGCTCACCTCTTGGTGATGAGCCGAGGTGAGCGCCGCCACAGCCAGTCCCTGGGCAGCCAAGGCCTCTGCTGCAGAGGCTGGGGAGGCCCCGCCTGGGACCCAGGCCTGCTGCAGGCGCGCGGGGAGGCTTATCACTGTTCTGACTTTGAGTACAATTACTTCTGTGGTACAAAACTTCTCAAAAACATTTTATACTTCCAGCCATGATAAGTACAGCTTCACTGTATGTGTACAACCCCTAGTCAGTTTTTCAAATATTTTTGTTATTTTCTAAAACATTCTATTATTTTTACACCACAATTACCAAATATCAAAGATCTATTAGTTTTTTACTTTTACCAGAATTACCATTTCTTGTAATATGTCTGTGTTTTTATGTTGGGAAAATGTTTCTCAAAAGATTTTAACCCTATAATTTTAATATAAAGTTTCATGTTCCTTAAAGATTTTTACAATGTCTGGAGAGAATAAGTTGAACATGGTACCAGAAAGGACTACATTTTATGAAGCCTCCCTAAGTAACTCCATTGCCGTTGTTACTGTTGCTATACTGTCTAGAGAGAAACAGCTTCTCAAAAGAGTGAACGTCTGTACTGCTTGACATCCTTTTGTGAACACAACTTGCCTTGGAAATCGAAGTGTTACCAAACATTTCGAGATCACAGCCAACAAGATGTTAAAGGTCGAACTAATAATAGTCTACAAAGGGAGCACGCCACAGTAACTTTACGAATGCACATGGAGGGTTCCTCCGGCTGGAGGACCTCAAGAGGGAAGCCCAAGACAGAGGGTCCGTGGGGCAGGCGTGTGCCACCAGAGCAGCTTTCCAGGGCTGCAGCAAGGGAGCCCCCAAGCCAGCTCTCTCGGGACTGTTCTGGATGTTGCAGCGTGCCTCCCCCGAAAGTGCTCACGTGGCCCGCACGGCTGGGCCCGCAGAGCTCCCTTAAGGCAGTGGGTGAACCTATGGCACGGGCCAAGGCGCCCTGTCTGTATCCTTGAAAGCCCTAAAAGGCTTGGCATCCCTGTGGTACGGCATCAGAGCCAGCACCCACTAAATTGATTCATAATGGTCTGTATATTTAATTAATGCTTATTGTTCCTTAAGAAAGGCCGCTTTTGTTTTTTATTTTTGTTTTTGTTTTTGTTTTTGTTTTGTTTTGTACCAGAAATCAAACTCAGGACCTTGCATTTATCATGCAGGCACTTGTGCCACAGAGCTGTATCCCTATGAAAGATTTCTTCTAAAAGAGATACTGTTTTCTATAACTATATAAAGCAGATAATGCTAATTCATTCTATGTGAAGTTTTTGGAGAGTATACCTAAAATCAAATAACCATCAACTTTATTTTAGAATTTTGTGTAAATTAATTTCATGCTGTCACAGAAGTAGTGAGTGATATGCTAATATGTTGGGATGCAGGATAAATTACTTTTTTTTTTTTTTTAAATTTTATTTAATTTTTTATTTTTTCTTGTTTCAGAATCTTTGTTTATTCACTCATTTTTGTGGCCGGCTCAGCCCGCCCCGAGGGCAGGGCTGGCACAGCATGTGGTTCCGGGGATCGAACCGCGGTCCCTGAAGCCGCCCTAGTTTTCCCATGCAGGCGCTTTAGACCACTGAGCCATCCCGCCGGGCCCCAATTACTTTTAACTAGTGAGTTTAATCTTTCTTTAACTTTTTTGTTAAAAAGAGTACAAATAAGAATTAAAACAAAAAATTGCAAATGATGCTGAATTCACTTAACAAAGTAACATGACTTTCACAGTATTAGTTGTGATACACAGTGTTGTATTCCAGCCAGTTATTCGTATCACCAGATATGCATGTGCAAATTGGAAAAAGAAAGAAATGTGTAAGAAGTTGAGAAGAAAAAAGGTACAAGCAATTGAAAAAAAAAAAAAGGCAAAACGAATTAAGTATTATCTGCTCCTTTTATTCTGTATATTTTAATTAGTGTAATAAATATATTAATTTAATAACTTACATAAAATGTATAACTTCTATCTGTGAGCTGCAAAATCTTATCCAGTAACATGTATTTCCAAAGAAGGAAAACTGTCAAAGAAGTTAGTAAACTATATTTACTCTTTATTCCAAAGGCGATTAAACGTGAAGTTGGGCTCCTACCCTGATTTATGCAAGGCAGCCTTAATTTTGTGCTAAATTTTAACTTAGGTCATACACTCTGTGATCCGTACCCAGTTACTCCTCCCCTCTAATTATATGATCATTAAATGTACTTTTATTATAGGATGCACCCACATCAGTTTTTAAAAGTAAAATTACTTGTATTTTTCCCACAAGTATCTATTTTCTAATCAGAACAGTTGGTATTACATTGGCTTACAGTAAATATTCAAAACTTTAGAAATGGTAATTATTGAATAGTTATGATCCAAAAGAGTAGTAGCTTCACTTGGAAAGCAGAATTGGCTAATATTAAATTTAGAAAACAAGAAAATTATAATATTTTATCTAATACTGAAATAATTATGCTTTTAGAGTCTTAATGCAACCTTTTATCACACTTGAATGTACTCCGCCTAGTATACAATGCATCCTATAAAAATGTATGACAGGAAAGTAAAACGGTCATTCCTTTTCCTCAGGAGGCTGCATAAATTACCCTGAAAACCCCCTAACCTCGTTCGTATGGCAGAAGCACTGTGTTCTTCAGAATGTGCTTCACAGTGATTGGCAACACTCACGTCCCTGGCTCTCCACGTTCACGAAGGAGTAATTCTTTCCCACTGTTATTATTTAAAGTAATTCCCTTTTCTTTAGATGTCAGACTGAAATTTCCTTTGGAGCTGTGTGTATGTGTGTGTGGAGGGGTTAAGAGACCTGTAGAAAGAAGTATAAGAAATCCAGCGGCAGGCTTTTAACACTCCCAACCCAGGACAGAAGAGTGTGGTGCCCACATAATGCACCTCCTGCACCAGGCACTTCAAGGGCTCACTGTGTGCAACGGGCACAGCTCCAGGAGGCGGGGGTAGGTGCCCACACACACACTGTCAGGTGAACATTTAGTCTGCTCTGGAGCTTTTTATTAACATCTGCATCCTGAGAGCCAGGTGGCAGCCTCTCAGCTCCCTCTCCTGCCTGGAGTTCCACTGCCCGCTTTTCTGCCGTGTGCAGTGCCTCTTAGATGCTGAAGATGCATTGTCCCCTGCCCTCCAGGGCTCACTGGGTCCATGTCCCGTGTCTGGAGTCAGCCCTCACCTGACATGAGCTCTTCAAAGATGCCCTCCTACCTTCCCAACAAGCTCATAGCTGCCTGCTGCCTCTCAGGCCTGGGTCCATCTTGTCTGGCAGCGCATACAGCTTTGCTGGGGGGTCCCGCTACCTTTCTGGGTGTACTGAGATATTCATACCGCCCAGCCCGAGATCCAGCATACCATAAATATTTGTTGAATGAGTGTACAGAGCCAACAGTATGCTAAATACCTGAATCTGTCTTTCATTAGCTCACCGTCTGGGACCCCGATGTCTGCTTTTGGGGGTGAAGAGCTTTAGTAATCAGATCAAAGATCAAACCAAACTATTGGCATTTTCTCCTGTTGACCCAGCTATTCTTTGTCTTTAAGGACTGATACCCTCTAATTGGAATACTCCCTCATATCAACCTGGAATTTAAAAAATAACAAAAAAAGCCAGGATCTCACCCAGTCCTTCCTTCCTGAGGAGGACTTTCTGTCCATGCCCACCCCGCTTCAGTCTTCAGTACCTACACTGTCTTTTCCAATGAGAAAGTGAGGCCTAGCGCGTAAAACCTTGTCTGGGAATTAGATTCAAGTTGGAAGGCATCTACAGCTAGTCTCTTCCTCTCTTCTCAGCCCTGTAGCCCTGGGGTAGGAAGCCACTGTGGCTGCCTACCTGGGTGACTAGTTCAGACCAAGTGGCCAAGCACTGTAAATGCACAGGGGAGGGGCCAAGCTGATGACATCATGATAACATCGGGTATAGCAATATACTGGGAGCTTACAGTCACTGTTCCTGCCCAGTTGACATTTATATCTGTTATCACTTGAGTGAGGCATGATTAATCATTTTACGGTAATTTGAAGCATTGTTTAAAATTCAGTTTGCAAGGGCCGGCCAAACAGCTCAGCGGATTAAAGCACTTGCAAACAGGCACAGGGGGAGGAGGTTTGATCCCCCACCTGCCCTGCCGGCCCTGCACCTGGGGCGCACTGAGACAGAAGTTGAGACCTTGCGTGGTGGCGTGATCCCAGCTCTTGGGAGGCTGTAAACAGGTGAATCATTATGAGTCCAATCTCATAGGGAGACCCTGAGCAACCTGTAGACCCTTCCGTAAAATACAAATAATAATTAATTAATTAATTAATTCAGTTCGCAAAGCGTTACGGCCCTGCCGTCTCCCCCTCTGCTTGAGCACATTTGGAGCCGCTCTGCTGTTTAGGGAAGAGTTTCTCCCTTGAATCGGTACCTAGTAAGGCACGTTGTTTCCAAGTGGGAGCCCCCTTCCCCCAAGAAGGGTAATAACCTCATGCTGCGGACAGACGCGTCGCAGCGCAGTGCTGTCTCCATGAGGACCACACTGACGCGGGGCGAGGCACAGGCCCTGGCAAGGAGAGCCCTTTGTCATCCCCATGGCGTCGCAATTCACATTCTTTGGATATTTCCTATAAATTGGGAATTAAAAGAACCACTGTTAAATCATTTATAAAATCACAATTATGGGCTGGGGAGATAGCTCAGGAGAATAAAAGCTTGCCTGGCAAGCACAAGGTCCTGAATTCAATCCCCAGTACCACCAAAAAAAAAAAAAAAAAAAAAAAAAAAATCACAATTATTCCATGAGTGTTTGTGAATTATTTTAAATAAAGAAAACAGTCACCGTTGTTTTATCACCCTTGAAGGCACATCAGCATCTCTATGTTCTAAGACATCTAGACTCTGAGCCTTTCGAGAGTAGCAGTTCCCTCTTTATTGGGAGCCTATTTGTGATAGATGATGTCAGTATTTATCTACATAAAATATTTTTATGTTGAAGAGGACATTTCTTTCCATATATATGTGTGTTAATATTTTTTTAAAGAACTTTTTAAGGAAAATATTCAAATAACTTAGAGTCAAAATAACTTTAAAAATAAAGAATATTTTGTTGTAATACCAAAAAATAAATAATATCATAATTATATCTTGAAGCTTTATTCATAAAATATTTCTCTAAAATCAGTTTTTCATAAGATTATTATTTTCTCCTAACTAAAGAAGAGGGATTATAGTTTTTATTATCTCTTAGTTATTTTAGAGGTTTGTTGCCTTAGCCTGTGTATAATGTTTATCATTTAAGACACATTTTTTAAAAGCATGGGCTGGCAATTATGCATATTGCCATGATTCTATCTTTCATCAGGATAATTATACAAATAAATAAAGGTAGAGCCAAGAAAATACGTAATTCAGGATGCCTTTCCACGATCATACTTACAATGGAAGATTACTCCAGAAACTAAAGAGCCTCAGTTGCCTTCTACATCAGCCTAATTCGCAAAATAGTCATAAAAGTTAGCTAAGTGGTTTCTTTGCTTTCATCCCGAAGCTCTCATAGGAAAAACTTGCCAGGTCTTTACGTTGGAGCTCGGGACTCTAAAGAATGATCATGGCGCTCCCTGGACATGAGGCTGGGGGGCGGGGGTGTCAACGGGCAGCCACAGGCGAAGCAGGGAGGAGCCGGCCGGACCAGACCGTCCTAGGGACTCAGGCACCAAGCACATTGGCGTGAGATGAAATATTTCTCTAAGATCAGTTTTTCATAAGATTATTATTTTCTCCTAACTAAAGAAGAGGGATTGTAGTTTTTATTATTTTTTAAATTATTTATCAAAAGATGTGCTAATTAACTCATCTTATTCTGCTTAGGAGGACTGGAGAAGGATTATTTAGGGGTCCTATTCATTATAATATTTATTCATTCATAATATTGCCCATTGAAGAAGTCCTTCCTAATTCAAATATATGATCTAAGATTGCCTTGAGCCATAAGGCATGTAGTATGAGGCTGTGAAAAAAGGCAAGTTACTACCTTCAGATCATACTGCTCAGCGTACCGGAGAAAGGAAAGTTACTGGAATTGTTTTTTAATAGAACTAAACTGGGATGAGATCTGTGTGGAATGTCATCAGAAAGTGTTTTTAATAGAGCATTTAGTGGAACACTTAATAACTCTCAGTATATTTTAACATGAGGAAACATTATAGCACATTTTCCTTAATAAAGGTTTCATACCGGAGTATTCTGAGTGTGTATGGGAAGGTGTGCAAAATAGGGAGTGTGAAGGAGATCTCACTGGTAAAACTGGATGGGGCCCTCCTGTGCACCTGGCCTGCCAGCTACCTTTCTGCATCTTACCAAGGACAAGCAAAGCCTGAGAGGAAGAGAAGAGGAAACCTTACCCCTGCAGCTTGGGCTCTTTGGACGTCAGAGCATGGTTTTGCACTCCAACCCAGAGACCCTTACAGAATGAACTGTGATGTGTTCAGGAACAGGAATTGTGAAAGAATTTAATTCTACCTTTATCAGCTGGCCAGATAGCTCAATGGGCTAAAGCGCCTGTTCAGGCAGTGCAGGGAGCAGGATTTGATCCCCAGTGTGTCATGTCAGCCCCTTCCCGGGGGCCCCCTGAGATGGCAGTTGAGACTAGATGTGGTGGTGCATGCCTATAATCCTAGCACTTGGGAGACTGAAAGCAAAAGGATCACTGTGAGTCTGATCTGTGTAGTGAGACATTGTAGGCCCTATACTAAATACTATATATATATATACTATCTTTACAAACTTGGGCATTGTTGTTACCCATATCATCCCCAGGTGCTTATTGTGCTGAAGGCCTGGGTGGCACCTGTTGGGCCCCTGGGGAGTGACCGTGAGTGAGGACTCTGAGTCCTCAGTGGATTAATCCACTGTGAGATCCCAGCTTGATGGCACCAGGAGGGGGATGGGAGCAGGAAGCAGAGCCCTGGTGAAGGGGCATCACGGGTGGCCTGGGGGCTGTGTGTCCTACCACTACTCTCTGATCGCCCTGCTTCCTACCTGCTGTGAGGTGAGCAGCTCCCCTCTGTGTGCCATGGCATTTCTGCCTCCCTGGGGCCCAGAAGTGGAGGAGCCAAGTGAGTGGCCATGGACTGAAACCACTGCAGCAGACCGTTCCACCAGAGTGTGTCTTTGCTCCTAGGGTGTGTTCTGGGATGCTTGCTCACACAGAGCTGAGTCAGCACTTGGACATTACCAAACCATGAATGCCACCTTTTCGTAGGTCTTCATCAATTCAGAATGCTGGTTCAGAGCATGTTAGGTATACCAGTACACTGCATGGCAGTACCACAGCTTTGGAAATGACTGAAACTCAGCGCTTGGTAACTCATAGCCCTCTCCTACCTCATTGTTAATGTACAGAAAGAAAATTGTTGATTCGTGCAGCTTCCTGCATGTTCAGTTCTCTACACAAGGGAAAAGTCATGGCTGTCAAGAAGAAATAGATTGGGAGGGCTGTGAAGGGAGGCAGCTGTGCCAGAGCAGATGGTGGCAGGAGAGCAGGCGTTCTGTGGGCTCAGTGCTGCAGCCTTTGTGAGGTGTGGAGATTAAGCCTAGACCACGCGAGGACGTTGCACAGGGGAGCTGCAGTCCCTGTAATGGCCCGCATTCCTGTAGTCCTCTTCAGAAGTCTGAGGAGTATTTTTGTTCCCCTTTAAATAGAACAAGCAATACCCAGCATCCATTCATTGTGACCACCTTCCCTGTGGACCTCTCCTGCCAGACTTGCCGATGGCCCGGATTGGTCGATGTGGGCCAGCACAGCCCTCTGCCTGGGTCGTCATTCTGCCACCCAGCTCGGTCTGCCTCAGGCCCTTCTCACGGCAGCCAAGAGGATGCTTCTTCAACGGTATAACTAGGCCTGGGTCCTGTGGTCTGCTCCCAGAACTCTGCAGCTTCTCACCTGACTCAGGCCAGCAGTGGCCACCAGGCCCTTGGTGCCATGGTGGCTGCACTCTGGTCTTGCTTCTGTCCTTCCGAGAGGCTCAGGGCAGCCACCTAGGTGGGCTTGCTTGAACGTACTGAGCCTCGGGGCCTGGTGCTTCTTCCTCTGAGATGTTAGTCTTCCAGGCCCTTCAGAGCTAACTCCCCAATGCACTCGGGTGTTCATGAGAAGCATATCAGCTCCTGAGGAGGCTCTCCCTGGCCAGCACTGCTCCCTGTCCTTCCAGCACCTTTGCCCATTGCCTCGCTCCTGGATGCTCTCTACTTGTGCAGCCGCGGCGGTATGGTCTCTGGGGACTCCGAGTCAGTCTGTTTTGTTCTGGTGTGCCAAACAGGGCCTGCTGCATGAAGTGGGATGAGTAAGGGGGTGGATGAGCGCTGTGCAGTTAGTACATTTCAGCCTCTCCTGGACTGTCTCATCGTCCTCTTCTCTGTTTACGTTATGTATGCGGATGAGTGCTAGCCATAAAGGAAGGGTGTTTCTTCCACACTTGCTGTGTGGTAGGCACTGTTACAGCACATGTCCTGTACTGTCCCCCCAAGTTAGGCTGGGGGTATAGACAGCTGAAGTCCAGTCACATCCCTGGTGCACAGCAGGTGAATTCCAGGAGACCACCAAAATACCAAGCCCCCTTGGCAGCCTTTGAGTTAAGGCCATCTTTATGGAATTTAACTCAGTATCAGTATTCTCATTTGTACTTACTGAAGCACAATGGCTGTGTCTCACATATCAAGTGATAGACGTGATGATGCTTTTGGATTGGGCAGTACTGGAGATACCAGGAGGAAGAGCAGGGCATTGGGATGACCGTGGGTGTGGGGCGTGAACGAGGAGGATCTGCTCCAGGAGAGCCGGAGACGTGAAGGAGGGCTCTGCAAAGTCTGCCGGAGCCGTGTGTGCTGCGCAGGGTGCGCATCTGGCTGTTCTGTGGCTGAGGTAGGCAGACCACAAGTTTCTGGACAGCGCTGCGGCTCAGTGGCAGAGTGCTCCCTGGCCAATGCAAGTGGGAGCACGGATTTGATCCTAGCCCCTGCTAGTATTATAGTAAGGACATGTTCTTGTGCTTGAGGTTGAAGCACTTTCTAAGCTCATTTCAAACCGTCCCTCCTCACGTCCTTGCAAGTTGGTAGATAAAATTGTAAGTAAGTAGTGATAGGGCTTATTACTGCAGACCTGTTCAATGTAGCTTTAGATGTATTTTCATCAAAGCTGTGATTTATAGATGTAGCTCCTTCATGTAATAACGTAGCTCAATGCCAGTGCGGCAAACCTGCGGCACAAGTGCCACTGCTGGCTGTTTGCTGTCACTGAAAGCTCTACAAGGTTCGCTGTCAGATTTATGCCATGAGGTACTGGACAGTCACAGCTGGCGCAGGGAGAACAAGGCTGATGTTCTCCTTGAGCTCCAGGAAAGGCTTCGCTGGGCACCCTCGCCCCGCCTACAGCAGCGTCTCATGCAGTGCTTCGGCCAGCGTGCTTTGTTCTGTACCTAGGGCTGCTACAGACAAGTTACTTCCTTCTGCCATGTTTTCTTCCTTGGCTTGTAGGTGGCTGTCTTCTCCCCGCGAGTCCTCTCTCTAGGCTCACATGGCTGTGCCCCAGTTCCTCCTTTCAGGGCACCATCCCACTGAATCAGGGCACACCCTACGGCCACAGTGTAACTTAACACCTCCAGAGGGACCAGGTGGGAACTTGGCTTCCTCAAAGGTGGGGTCTGGGCTCAGCACAGGAACTTTGGGGCAGGGGCTTCAGCTCCTTAGCTCTGGTGCTGGGCCTGCAGCCCTGGGCTCCGTCAGTGTCCTCTGGACTGCTCTGAATCCTTTGCCTTCCCCTGTGCACTGTGATGTCAGCTGGCTGAGATCCCAAAAGAACTCGCTAGGATTTTTATTAGGATGGCGCAGGATCTGTGGCCCAAGTTGGGGCAGGCTGCACCCCACATACTGTTGAGTATTCTGGTCCTGGAGCTCCATTCGCCTGGTATTCCGCATCCTCGGGGCTGTCTGCTGTGTGCCTCCCGGGGGGCTCTGCACACCTACCCAGGGCTCTGAGCAGCTCGCAGGGGGCTCTGCTTGCCCACCGGTGGTCTCTGCATGCCTAGCAGGGGCCGCCCCTGCTCTGACAGTGATTCATGTGGAGATTTCCACTCCTGGCCTTCAGCTCTCTATCCTCCTGTCGCCACAATTTAGCTGCAGGAACTGGCCCTGCAACCCTAATCCTCTGATGGGTCTAGGAAGATTTGTTGGTGTTACGGTTTGTCAGGCTGTTTACTTTCTTCGATGGTAGGAAGGACAGAAGTCACCCAGTTAATTACTTTTTGTCATTTCAACATTGTCACTAAAAAAAAATTAAGCACCTAGTGATTTGTTATTCTACAGAAGTAATAGGATTAGGTAAAATATAGCTTAAAATGGGCAAAAACTGCATTTTAGCAAAATAATTTCATGAAACTATGTCTCTACTCAAAGCACTAGCTTTTAACATCTTATTTCCCCTACAGTAGTGGTGGGGAACCTAAGGCCGGAGCGCCTCAGCAGGCCGTTTGTATCACTGAAGGCTCTGACAGGTTCACCCTCCCTGCTGTAAGAGGCCATTGCTTTGTAAAATGCTGTGGGTTTTGTGGGTCCCCAGGGTGCCTCTGGAATTGCTGTTTGGGGTTCTGGGTGGGAGGAAAACAAATGCAAGTGATTTATCCTGAGGAGCTAAAATTGAATATTTTAGAGGTATTAACTAATTCCATAACAACAGTACAGAGTGCCACACCTTTATTAACTTGAGGTTGTTTCCTTCAGGTTTACTCACACATTTAACTGGTGTTTGTCTTATTAAATTTGACTTTATATATATAGAATAAGGTTTCATGCTTCCCTCCTGGAGTATATCTCTAGGCTACCAGACTCTAGCTTGTACTTCATCCAGCAGCTCTGAAGGGTCATTCTTGGTTCAGCTCTGAAGAAGCATCCAGGAAAGCAGAGAGCAGGGCCTAGTCTGTGAGGGCCGTGGGCTTTGCCTCCTCTAAGCACAGAAACACACATACCACAGAGTCTTGTAGGTACAAAACCCAACTCAAGCAGTTAAATGCCTCTTCCATATTAAAGCAAGTAACTGAAATACCGTCTTGCACCCCAGAAGGAAATGCAGTGGGAAAGGAGACCAGACCAATGTTCAGAGATCAGTGCCAGGCAAAATGGCCTATAAATGTGACAAGAAGTACCAAGTGCCATGGAACCTGAAGAAGAGGGAGGCTGGGTCTGCTGGGAGGAGGCTGATGGAGGAAGTCCTACTTGTGACAAATCTGGAAGAAGCTGAGGAGGGATTCATCAGTCGGGAAACGGTCTGAGTGCATGCAGGAGAAAGCTCGCCCAGAGGAGCCTAGTAAGAGGGCTGTCTATTCAGACAGAACCGGAAGTCTAGAGGCAAACAGCTGCTGCTGTTGATTCAGGGGTTCTGTAACACCAGGGACCCACCCATCAGTGCAGCAGTTTCAGCAGAGCTATTGACAGATCTAAGAGATATTGTAAATGAAGTGCTGTGCTTGATAATCTGCTTGACATTTGCCAGGATCTGAAGGATAACGAAGAGGAAGAATCATAGATTACTCAAGGCTGTAAAATTACTGGCCCAATAATAAGCTTCCTAAATGTTTGTTTATGAATTTGACTTCCTAGTTGTTGAGGCTAGGGAGGGGCAGGAGGAGCAGGCCTGGTGACCTTGCCTTGGTTCCCCTTGCAGGCTTCTTACCTGTTTTGCTCCTTCTGAGTGCCTCTGTGCATATGCAGAGCTGCTGAGGTCCCCCTCACTGCCCAGCCTGGCCCGCCTCTCTCTGAGGACTTGGTCTCAGCCCACCATTTATGCAACACAGGCGCTGCTGCACAGTTGGTACTAACAACTGTTAGTGAATGAGTGAACAGCAATAGCCACAGACTTGGACAGCAGTGAGACCATACTGGACAGGCTTTCTCAACTCTGATGCCATCCGTGATCGCCAGTGGTACTTGCTGGGTGCAGCAGGGTGGACCGATGTCTAGCAGCGCCCGGCAGTCCGCTGAACCCTTGGCACATCCCCCGAGACTCTGAAAGTCTGGCTGAATGCTCTACCGACAGAAATGGGAGTGTCACTTCCAGAGTCCATGTTTATATGTAGTGCCATCCCTACCAAAAGCCCAGTCGAACTTATGCCAAGGCCACTAAGATACTCTTTCCACCTAACAGAACTAGAGGGCTCACTACCCAGTGCCAAGCCGAGCACTGTTGTAACTGAGGTGGAGCAGTAAACAGCTGGGACGTAGAGCATCCAGGAAGAGGCCCGAGTGTGCTGGGGGAGGGACGCTCCGAGGTGACACCACCGACTGGTCCATGTGGGATGGCACAGCCTAGGCAAGACTCCCTCCAGGTGGTATGCAGTCTACACACCCGCATTATGCAGGAGGCTGCTGGACCCAGCATGAAGACTGATTTTACTTCAGTGTCTGGAAAGCTGGAGAAGGCTCTTCTGAATGCTGTGAAAGTTCATGACTTTGAACTTAGGAAACAAGTTCCAAAGTGAAATTTATATCTATGAACCATAAATTGCTACTTTTGGACATCATACCAAAAAGGTTTGCAAGAAGTTATGCCTAAAGAAAGGGTCCTAATAGAAAAGGAAATTAAATTGAAAGACAGGTTGCATAATTGCCAGTTTACGTCCCGTGTGCATTTTTTCTCCTCCATATTTCCAGCTAGATGATGAATTGATGAATTGCCATGGGTTTCAGTTACCTTGAGAGCAGTGAAATGAATTGCAAAGTTGTATTAGAACAGTTGGATCCTAACAGATTTGGATCCAAGCTTTAATAAATGAATGAAGATACCGTCACATGCATGGACTTTAATGAATTTCACTGTTTATCTTCAAATATTTTTTCTCTATGTACTTTTTAAATTTTTTAAAAAATCTTGTATTTATTCATTTGGTACAGGGTCTGGCTCCACAGCTTGGACTCCTGTCGCAGCCTCCCCAGCACTGAGATAACAGGCATGTACCACCATGCCCTGTTTCAGTGGCCAGCTGAGCACAGGGCTGGCATGGCATGCCGTGCCAGGGATCGCACCCTGGTCCTTGCACTTGCCACTTAGACCACCAAGCTATCTCCTCAGCCCCTCTCTATGTATTTTTAAATGATATTATATTAGTACCTCTATGTTTTGAAAATATAAATTGAAATTATCTTTTGGAGGCTAGACAACTCTTTACTTTTTTGTTTGTTTTGTTTTGTTTTGTTTTTTGGTGGGACCAGGGTTCGAACTCATGGCCTTGCACTTGCCAGGCAGGCACTTGTGCCACGGAGCTATCTCCTGGGCCTCTCTCTGTAGCTTCAGCATCATTCTTTTTCTAACCTGTCCTGTGGTCTTCACCACATGTGAACATAGCCGGCCACACTCGTCTGTGGCAGATTCTGTCAGTTACCTTGCCACAGCACGCTTCATCCCTCTTCCCCTTACCCGTATCAGTAGGCCTGACCTGATGTGGGCCATAGAATCGAACTTGTGCTTGTGGGGCAGGCAGGGAGTCACTGAGCCAAATCCCTGGCCCGAGCACTGGTTTTTATTCTGGAGTCTCCCTCTACCACATTTCTGAACTCAAGTGTCTATGCGCGCATGTGTTGGAGTGGGCTAGCTTCTAGCCATGCAAGCAGCTGTCATTAGAACTCAGTTTTCAACACAGATAAGAAAGAACCCTCCAAGAAAGAGCCAGATCATATTATTTCTGACCAATCATTTTGCGCTGCGTCCATGGGTAATGGGACACCACGTACGTGTCTGGGGCAGGGATTGCTCATCAGCTGTTTACTTCAGAAGTAGTCACTGTGGCAGTAATAGGAAAGACAACGTGGAAGGGGTGGTGAGCTTCAAACACGAGTTCAGTTAGAAAGCCCAGAAGCAGCCAGAGTGTCTTCCTTCTCTTCCACCTGCTCCACCTCCTCCACTTCCTCTTCCTTCTAACCTTCACAGAGAAAAGAAGCTAACAGAAATGAAAAAAACTACCTGAGCTCGGCCCTTGGGGAGAAGGAGGAGTCCAAACGGGCTCCCGAATCTCAGATTGCCGTGGATGAGGTGCACGCCTTTGAGGAAGCAGGCACTGCAGGAAGAGGTGAGCCCTGGCCCTGCAGCAGGAGCGCAGAGGCAGCGCTGACCTGTCATACGTGGACACTGCACAGGTTTGGTCAGTGGACACGGTTGAGGCAGAGAGCTTTGGGAATCACATAGTTGGTGGTCAGAGTCCTCAGAGTAAAAGCAGAAGAGAAGGGGAAAGAATCTGGAGGCACGTTGGCATAGCAGTTGGAAAGACGTGGGGTCACAGAGGACAGTGGCCCCCAGCTGAGCGAAGCACTGGAAGTGGCCGAGGGAGGAGACGCTGGCCATGGGACTGTTGGCTAAACACCGGAGGGGTTTCTTAAAAGTACTGCCGAGTGAGTTGGAGTAGAAGAGCCACCTGTGCTCCAGGGCCTCGAGTACGAGGGAGAAGAGAGCAGTGCCCAGGGGCAGCACAGAAGTGGCTTGAGTCCTCGTTTTGCCTGTTGCCCTTGGTGACAGTGTTGCTTCCACTGCATGTCCTTGAGCCGAGCTTTCTACCTTCCTATGCGGAATCAGTGTGCATACTTTGAGTCGTGGCACAAGCTTGGAAGAGCCGGCGTACCCCAGATCATGGCGAGCCCAGGCAGCAGGGGCGTGATTTCCACGAACGCCCAGAATTAGAACTGCTTGTGACAGAAGTACATCAAATCATGGTTGGATAAAGGAAGAAGCTGACAGCACGTTGGTAAACGTGAGATATCCTAACAAATGATTTTTAAATGAGGCCATCTGTTAAAGCTCACTGATGCTGTGAGTCTGGAGCAGGAGGTTATTTATGTTTTCACGCAAATCAGGCTTTAACCAAAATACTCTGGAAAAAACAGATGCCTTATAAGAAATTCATTATTCCTAAAAATAATTACAACCTTCTAAATGTTAACATCTCTTCCTACAAAGAATGGTATTATGCTAATACTGTTTATATTTGTGAGTGTGAAATTATTGTATCACCGCTGCACTAGGGAGCGGAGCACCGCTTCCCCCAGCCCCTCCCACCCCCCCCCGCAGGAGACCCTCGCCTGTGTACCAGGACCAATTTTCTACTTCCTTAGCCAAAAATAATTGACCTTTGAAAGTCAGAACACAAGTAGTTGAATTTGAACTAAAATCTAAAGATAACCCTAATCCTTCAAGCGTTATTTTCCTCCTACTCCTTTGGTCTTTTTGACAACCAATAACTAAGTCTCGCCAGATATCTTGAAGTGGAGGGAATTTTCATAGTAAATCCAGCTGACATGTTTCATTAATGTTGAAGATTTCATGTAGTGAGCAGAACAGGAAGAAACCACTTTGCATAATACTTAAAGATTGTGGCAGGTCCTAGGCAGGCCGTGCACCCAGGCTCTTGAACGTGCAGAATGAGTCATGAGTTGCTACAAAGTGAACCTCCTGTGTCCCTACTGTTTTATGGTCCTCATAGTCACTCAGTTGGCAAACGTGAACAGACTTGCAGAAATACCTAGAGACAAAGAAATCCAGGCAGTCCCTCACGTTCCACATCCAGGTGAAGTGAATTTGAGCATGTGTAACAAGGGCAGATCTGGGCAAGCTAGAGAAAAAACTGAGGGCACTTCCTGTTTGTAGTTTTCATCCATATTGAGACAGCAGCGTAGAGCATCCTGATGACAGCGTAGGTTTCTCTGACGTGTGACGTCTGGTTAGCATTGCCACCAAGAGGAAAGCCGAGGCACACTCCTAAGGGCAGGCCCACCTTGCTCAGCATGCGCCTCAGGGCTTGGCCACAGAAGCTTTTAGGCAGACAGTCTTTATTTAGCACACTGGTGAAAGCAGTATCAATTATTAACTGGCTCCCTCCTGTCCTATGAAGATGCTTTTAACGGCAGTAAGCTTGTGCTTGCTTGAATAGTGGCCTGCCCGCTGGGATCTGCAGCCCATACCCACTGCCCCGAGTTGCGGACCTCACTGAGGGGCGGGGTGACGGAGGGGCCCTACGGATCTGCAGCCACCAGTGCCCCCATGCAGCCAGCTCATCCGGATCACCACTCAGTGGTCATTTGTGCCCAGGAAGTAACTCCCTGCCTGGTTTCCCCACCCACCTGACCTTGGGAGGATTAAGCAGTTGTCAGTCCAGAAGGCTGGGTCCAAGGCTTGATGGATAGTGGCTGTCCATGCACAGCAGGCAGCCGGGAGGCCATAGCAACCAGCAGTCCCACCCAGTCCTCCTCCTCTACAGAAAGTGGGCCCAAGTGGCTCCCATGAAGGAAGGGAAACAGACCTACGTGCCCTCACGTTGGCTCCTGGGAACTATCCTGTGGAGAGCATCTTACCACAGCTGTGCAGACAGCGAGCGGAGGCTGAAGCAGAGCAGTCTTCTTGCTGGGGGCTCACCTCCTGGTCAGCACCAACCCACAGAGCATGGCGCAGGGGCCTCTGTTGCCCCAGCCTGCCCAGCTGGCCAGGAGAGCACAGGACCCACTGTGAGCTCTGCTCACGGCCAGGCCCTCGCCCTCCTCCTGCACCAGAGATGTTCTGTGGCCACAGGGAAGAAAGGAAACAATTCCAGTTGGGAGGTCTGGTTGTCCCAGCCCAACCCGTATCCTCTGAGGTTGTGTGGGTCATGCAGTCTGAGCTTGGGAGAGAGCATCATTCTAATAGCCTCCTCGTCAGGTCCAGTCTGATCTTTTTATTTCTTTAAAGAAATCATCGGCCCTGTAATTCTTGCCTCTGGCCAAAAATAATAACACCCTTATCTGATAAAAACTTTGTTTAAAAACCAGAAAGCCATATAAATGATCATTGTGGCCTGAAATAGAAAGATGATGACAAGGACCAACACATGTAGAGCACTCTTTCAGGTGGGACTTCACAGAATCAAATCCCAAAATACTGTTATCTCCTAAGCTTCCAGGTGGCACGTCGGAATCCTGCCATCAGCCAGACCTGGGGCGTGTGCTATGAGGCGAGAGAAAGGCAGCTCCGCTCCACCCAGGAAGCTTAGTGAGACCCTGTCTCGAAATAAAACGGACCTGGGTCAGTAGCTTCCAGGCGGCGGCCTGGCTGAATCGCCAGCATCACGGAGACAGCGCTGGTGGCCTGGCTCCCTGAGCACGCGCTTCCGCTGAGCACTTCCATGCGTGCTTCCTAGCACCAGTCTCCCTGGACACTGCCCTGCATTCTGTCCATCTGCAGCCTCGAGGGCTCTGCCCTTAGGTGCAGTCATCTCTGGTGTTCGTGTGTCCGTTCTGCTGTGCTTGCCCCAGAGAGGGGCAGACCCTTCTACTAACCAGTGGAAACGCCACCAGCCACTGTACAGGGCTCAAGGTGTCCCACTCTGCTAGTCTTCATGTCAGGGAGAGCAGAAGCCAAGGGGCTTAAGTGGCATGCACTGATGTTATGTGACAGAGGTGAGCGGAGCCAGCATTCAGAGCCACACTTGCTGTGCACGCTGCTAAGCTGACCCCGCCAGCAGCCAGCCTTCATGGGGGACAGTGTCCTGTGGCCTGCAAGAGAGTGCCCAGCACACAAGAGAAAGGGACACAGAGCCCTGGGCTGTGTCTCAAGACCAGAGATAAGGAGCAGGCGCCACTCCAGAAGTGCCCAGGAGTGAGTGATGCGCACCATCTCTGG
The DNA here is from genome assembly GCA_004027025.1 of Myocastor coypus. Classification (NCBI taxonomy): domain Eukaryota; kingdom Metazoa; phylum Chordata; class Mammalia; order Rodentia; family Myocastoridae; genus Myocastor; species Myocastor coypus. The sequence continues at coordinate 118,589 of PVJA010000366.1, read as the reverse complement.
TGAGGTCTATGTAGCTCCAGGTGCAGGGGTCTAAGACTGGCTGTTGCTGTTCTTCTCAGTGACGGAAGAACAGAGGTACACAGCACGTAGGTAGAGATGGGCCACATATCCCAAGCTGCCCTATTAAGCTGCTTGCCTAGCAAGGACATGGGCTTAGGCCTTCAGACAAATTACTGTGGCTCCCTTGGTGCTGCTACTTTCCATGGTGCTGCACAAGGGACGTGGTGACTGCTGGTTCTTTGCATAAATAGAGATCTAAGAAACATTGTCTGATTAGCTGCCTCTGAAAAGGGAACTCTTGAAACAACCAGCTCGTTAGCTCAGGTGTGAAATACAGTGGTCAGGAGCACAGGCTGCAGAGCTCCGGACCTACCAGCAGTTGCGTCATTAGGGGCCGGTGGCTTCGCCTTTCCCTCTTCTACAAAATCCAGATGGCCCTGGTCCTGGCACCATGAGATGGTTCTGGAGATAAACTCAGAGAAAGTGTTGTGAGTTCTTGGTCCAGCACCTGCTGCCTGGTAAGTGCCACGTCATCTCCTGGCATCCCTCATTAGGCCCTCATCCTGGACACCACGGTGGCTCTCTGCTCTCAGAATTTATGTTACCTCTGGCCTGCATTAGAACTCCAGCTGGCAGCTTCACCAGTGTCCCACAGGAGGACTCCAGGGACTTAGTGCCGGAGTACTGGGCGTGGCCACCAGGTAGCTCCCAGAAGCTGGGCAGCTAGAAGGCCGAGGTGGCCCCTGCCTGAGGTGCTGTCGCCGTCTTGGGTCTCCGTTTAGCACTGTTACTTCACCGTGCACGGTATGAATTCAAAACATGACAAAAGATGAATTTCTTACTATTTACATTATATTTTCTGAGCCTGCTAATTTTTTTAAGGAAATTAAGGAAAAAAATAATGAAGCCGTGTTACACAGGTACTTAATTTTTTTTTAATCTGGGGTAGTACTATGGTAATTAATGCTTATTTTATGCAAACTAGACTATATCTGTTAACGGACACATTACTGTCAAGAAAATATTACTTGTCTTAATTATCAGTAATGAAGCAGGGATAAGCTGCTCACTTCGATATAATACACCTAATGACCTTTCCAGCTAGAGGTTGGGCTGAGAGGGATCAGTTTCACAAATTATGTTTCATTCAGCTTCTGGCCTTTGTGTAGATTAATGTTTTGTGGATGAGTTTTAAAGTCAGGCATAAATTGTATTTGGTGTTTAAAATTGATTTAGTGCTTGCTTTTAGTACATCGCTTTCTCATTTATAAAGCCTCAATTTTATCTTCAAGCTTAAAAAAATAGTCTGTTGTAAATTGAGGATTGCCTTAGTAGCTACCAATGGGAATTTTTTTTGAGCCTTAATAAGTAAAATGGCACATATATTTCCATTGTTTAACCAAAGAACACACTAGATGGCTGGACATTCTTTGTTATTTCTGAATTTAATACAATAAGCACAATATTTGCAGTGACAAATTTGGGCTAAGAATATAAATATAATGGTATTTTTTTCCTCTTTGAACTTCTTAAGAAGACACAGCCTAGTTATTTGGAAAGAGTTCATGGTTTCCCTTAGTCGGATGCCCACTGAACAGCAGAGCTCCTAGCCCTGGGTCCTGAAGCACCACCCAGGACCCCCCAAGCATAGCCGTCTGGAGGACGTCCCCATGGGCTAAGGCAGGGCCCGGTCTACTCTCAGAGAAACGCATGCTGCAGTGGTGAAGCAGCAGCGGCTTTGGACTCTGTAAGCTGTGGGAGCCTGATGAGAAGGCCAATAAAGAATTGAAGCCTTTTCCAGGAGCTAGTAGGGCACAGCAGCCATTTAGGTCTGGGTCCTGGTGGCTGGGTTGTTAATGTGGGACACTGACGTGGAAAGGAAGACTCGTGTGTTCTTGAGCCCTGAGCTTCCTGGCAGAGAAACTGAGATCTCAGGTGGGAGGGAAAGTGTCCATTAACATACTCAGAAGTGCTGGGAGGAAGCTTAAGCACTGGCTGGGTCAGCCTGCCAGCCCGCCCGCCCACCCGCCTGCCTGCCTGCCTGCCTGCCTCCCTCCCTCCCTCCCTCTCTCCCTCACTTTCTCTTTCAGAGACAGGGTCTTGCTGCGTAGGTCTCACTGGCTTTGAACCCGTGCAGGGTGTGGGCACTGGTCCTCTAGTGGCTCTGCACCTACACCTTCCGTGCCAAGGCTGAGTTGTGTCGTTGAGGTGTGCCAAGGCCCAGGCTGACCACCAGGGCTGGGACAGACCCCAGCTGTGCGTGCCCTCCCGACACATGGTACTTGCTGCCCCCCAAGCCTGTGCTGCCAGCCTGAGCTTTCCCCTGGACCCTGCTGTGACTGCTGTGTGTGGCACTTTGGACAGACTTCTCTGGGAGTGGCCTTTTGGGCTCCTGACTTGGGCTCCCTCCTGGAGGGCAGCACCAGTGCTTCGCTGTCTGCCTCATCCCGAAGCCAAGGTGTCTGCATGGAGCCTCTCCAGCTGAGTTAGCAGGGAGGCAAAGTCTTGGCCCACTCTTCTCTTTTTTGAGGTTCAGGGGTCTGAACCCAGGGCCTTATGAATCCGAGGTCTGTCCTGTACCACAGAGCTGCAGGAGCTGTGTGCCAGCTGCAGTCCCGCTCCACCCCAGATTAGGGAAGCTTCTCTCATACCAGCTCATTTACGTTCCCCAAAACATCCCGAGAGATTGGGTAATGGGCCCCTCCTCCTCCTCCTTCACTGGCTCCATGGATTTCTAGTGATGGGACCATTCCTTCTATGAAACACTTCTAATTATGTCATACATGTCACGATTTCTTTGTCCTTAGAATTGGTACTTGCAAAATTGACAATTTAACAAATGTGCCATGTGGCAAAGATGGAATCACTGTCTCGAATTGAAAATATTGAAACTTATTTTGGTAAAATATAAAGCCTGTAAGTGCAGTAAATTAGAGGCCACTGAAAAGAGTAGCCCTCTTAACATGATTAATTTATTATTTTTGTGTTGGTAAGAGCAGTGGATATAGGGAATGGGATTCAAGAGGGAGAAATGTCCCACTTGTGTTTTCAGAAAGTTGAAAGGGAAAAACTGCAGTTTAAAAAAAAAAGAAAGAAAGAAAGAAAGAAAGAAAACTTGCTGAACTTTAGGAGTGATTCTACTACATATCTGAAAAAGCTCTTTTAAAAAAGAATGTGTTCAGGAAAATAATGCAGATAGCCAAAGAAGTGGTTTATGTTTAACAAAACAAAATGGTCACATTTTCAAGTAAAATACTCCCTGGCATTTGAACAGCTGTTATATCTACATCAGATTTGAACACTATGGTTCAACCTTCCCAGCTGTGGCGGGGGTGGTTTGTTAGTCTATTCCAGTAGAAAATATGCATAGTATACTTAAATGTGAAACTTTAAACACATATTTGTATTAAGCAGATAAATTTTAGTCATTTCAGCCTATTTTAGACAAATCTTATCTTCCTGTGGCTATTTATTGTCCTGACTACATTGTACATTGGGAGAGATTTTAACCATTTAAAAGATCTTTTCCTAAACTGATCTGATGATGAAAATATGTAATATAGCCATTGTTAAATTTAAGCAATAAAAATAAATCATGAAAAAAAAAAAAAGATCTTTTCAAAATCTTTCTGTTGGGTAGGGGACATAGCTCAGTGGCATAGGTGCCTGCCTGGTAAGCACAAGGTCCTGAGTTTGATCCCCGGTACCAAAACAAATACACAAACAAAATCTTTCTATTGAATTTTCATTTTATGTTTGTATTAGTAATTTTTAAAAATTATGTATTTTCTATAATATTCTTATAAATGCATTGGCATAATTGTAAGAAATTTTAACTTAATTTTCTTGTATTTCTTCCTAATTTTCTGGCCCCATCAGAACCTTCTTAGTAATAAAGGCATAGACGTGGGATTAGGAAGGGATGGTTACTGCAGACAGGAAGAGCAAAAGCCCAGGACATTTCAAACCCTACAAGTCTGAGGCTGAAAGGCATTAAGGTGTCTTGATTTCCTTTTTCTTGTTGTAGAGACAAAATATACAACACCCAAATTAAAGAGGGAAAGGTGTGTTTAATTCAGTTTATGGAGTTTTGTGGAGGTTTCAACCATTACAGTCCAGCCCGTGTCATCGTGGTGCCCAGACACATTTCTTCAAACTGGTTTTCAGATGCAAAGGCATGCTTATTTTAACACTTCACAACCTGAACATTTCAACACAGGTTTCACCACCTTTAAGAACTAGTCTTGAGTCTATCAACACTATTACATTAGAAACACAGTGCTTTGCCCCTGGCCCCCCAAGACTCATGAGCATCCCTGTGTGCAAAAGGCATTATCATCTATCTGTAAGAGTTGAAGGAAGCCCTAACACTTCCAGCATGCGACAAGGTCCGAGTCCCAGGTCTTCTCTGAGATTTAAGGCAAACTCTGCAAGCCACGGTACAAATGACAACAAAATTAAACACTTCCAACATTTAATGGCACAAGATCAGCATTTTCAGTCCAAAAGTTACGAGCAGGAATATAAAGGAATGTGACCAAGCAAGTCTAAAATCCAACAGGGCAGACACTAACTTCTGTGATTCCATATGGACTATCTAAGCCAATCTGTGAACTTAAAAGAGGTTGGAAAGCTCCACCGCTATGACACTTCCAGTCCTTACTCTCCCACGGCTTCTTGTGGGCCTATTTTGCTTCCTCTGTGCAGCTTTCCTTGGATGATCTAGACTGCCTCTTCTTAAACTTTTGGGGTCTCCACTGTATCTTTGGCTTTGCACTCACAGCTTTACACACTGCCCTCTCAGGAGCATACTGCCTGGACTAAATCAATGTGGAAGCATTCTGAACCTCAGAACTCCAACCTTCTTTGTGCAGCTAAAACCAGAACTGTATGGATGACGCCAAGGCTTACTGACAGCTGGAGCAGTAGCCAGGCTTTCCTCTTTCTTGGCTGTAGGGTTGAATGCCTTGGTCACTAGGCACTGTGAATCCAATTCTGGGGAACAGTTTCTTTATGCCATTGTCATTTCCTCAAAGCAAAATCTTGTACTTTTGCAGGTTTTTTTCTTCTTTGTTTATATATTATCGCCAGCCCAGCCTGCCCTCAGGGAAGGGCTGGTGCAGCATGTGATGCCAGGGATCGAACTGTGGTCCCTGCGGTTGCCTAGGCTTTCCTAAGCAGGTGCTTTAGACTTCTGAGCCATCCTGCTGGCCCACTTTTGCAGTTTTAAGACTGCAAAAGCTGGAGACTTGCTACGTCTATTGATGCCTTTAAGGCATCTTTTTATTCTCCTGTTTCTTTTTGATAATGGAGCTCTCCTCAGCCCTGTCTTTGTATTTTACAGTTTTACTGGAGCTTTCTTGTTTGGCTAAACTCACAACATTTTACGTCATCCTGTTGAGCTCTTTGCTCTTGATTCTCAACTTAAATCTGGCTAAAAGCTCCAAACCATAGACATGCTACATCCTCAACATTTGACTGCCTTGAAATTTCTTCTGCCAGAGTCATTAGTCCACCATGCGTAATCTCACTCTCAGGCTAAGTCTCTGGACATAAGAAAAGTGGAAACAGACTCTGCCAACACATCATCTGGAGTCCAGTACCCAGTGGAGTCCTTCCCAGCTGGCAAAGCATTTATTAAAATCCTGGTCTTTTAGGCTCTGACCAGAATCTCCCATACAGAACAGCCTAAGGCCTTCAAGCTCTTTTAATCTACATCTCTAGGCCTTTCTAAACTCTTTCCACAAGCTATTCCCAAAGGCTTTTGAACCACATGGTCAGGTATAGTTGCAATAACAACCCCACTCCTGGTACCAAATTCTTTTTTTTTTTTTTTTTTTTTTTAACTGCTAAGATAAACTACCCAACATTCAAGTTAAAGAGAGAAAAGTTTATTTAACTTAACAGTTTGTGACAGTTTCAGCCCATATTCAGCTGGCTCCAAGGCAGGGTGGCATGCCACAGGGGCAACAGTTCAAGGCAGCAAAAGCAGGGAAAGAAAAAGGGGAGCAATAAATCTCTCCTCCTCCCTTATTGGAATCAGGCTACCACCCCCCGCAAAAAAATTCTCAACCAGGGGGATGGCAGGTGTAGCACTCACACAATCTCTGTATCCTCTTGTACAGGATGAAGATGTTTGTAAACTAAGGACCCTGGCTTCCTGCTGAGTCGCTTAATTAACTGTTAAACTTCTCAAGTTGATACAATGTGTTAACCATTACATAAGATCAAAAATGTTAGCTGAGGACGATAGCTCAGTGGAATAAGTGCTTGCCTACCAAGCACAAGGTCCTAAGTTCAATTCCTGGTACCACCAAAAAAACAAGAAAAAAGATCAAAAATATCTAATCACATGTACATGAATATACTAAATAAAACTGTTCAAGCTTGCTACACTATAAAACACTGCATTCACAATGAAAGCAGTGACTTGAGGCCAGGCAGGCAGATGTACTGACAGCCTCATTTGGTACCACATTTGTTTTTGCACAGGCACAGATCGTTTTTGACCTTTGTGTGTTTGTGGATCATAGCATGTGCTTCTTCTGTGGAGCTTGGCAGCAGTAATAACCTGGGCCCACTCCAGGAGTGGCTCTAAGGACCTCACCCACTGCACAAGAAGTGTAGAAAGCTTTAGCGAATTGCTTTTTAGAGCTGTGGCATCTACAATACAAGATATGACTAGAACTTATACTGCAAAATAGGGATATGCCATAAGAATGACAGAGAAATGAGAAAAGTCATAGGAGCTAACTGGAATAGGTCCCATCAGCTGGCCTGGGAAATCTACACTTTAAGGTAAATATGGGCACATAATCCATTAACAAATGAAAATGGTTCGACAGGGATGGGTGGGCAGACAGATGGGTAGATCCCTTTCTTAGAGAATGCCACCAAGTAAACAACAAAGAAATGAAAAGGGAGAAATGACCATTTGACAGTCACCATTGCATCCAGCTTAGGAGTTTGCATGGAGCCTCTGGGGCTGACTGTAGACCTGAAGTTCCATAACACAGGCACTGGAAGGGGCCACGTAGCATCCTGGTGGCCTCCTTGCCCAGGAAGTGTGGTCATGAGGACATGTCAGCTGGACCTAGACATGGGCTGGCCTTGGGATAGACCACCACGGCCTGGGAAGATAAGAGAGACCAAGGGTTGGGAAGAGGACAGATGTCCCCAGCAGGCCGGCAGGTGGAGATCAGATGAGGCCGATGAACCAACCCCCTGCTGCGTACGTGCCGGTCCCACCGCACTGCTGCTGACTGTGCAGAAGGCTGTCTTGGGAATAATGTGCTTTGAAGTGTGTGGCGCTACTAGGAGCCCTGCCTTCTGTTCTCTCGGATGGTTCCTAGATGGCTCTTATTTTACCTAGTATACGTGGACTGATGTACATTCAGCACTGTTTAGTAGAGACATTCTTTAAATAGCTGAGCAAAACTGTTATTGTTGTAGCCCAGTATACCTTGGTATGTCAGCATATATATTTTTAGTTTTTATCTATTGTTCCCAAAGGCTGGCTATCAACTCTGAGCTATAGCACAGAGTGATTTTTTTTTTTTTTTTTTTTTTAAGACAAGGTCTTACTATACAGTTCTAGTGGCTTTTGAACCCACTACATGGCCCAAGCTGGCCTCAAGCTCATGGCAGTCCTCCTGCCTCAGCCTCTGTCTCTGTTACTTTCATCTCATGGCTGGGCCAAAATGCCTCACACCCAGAATTAAGGAAAGGTTTACGTAGCTCACAGTCTGGGGGTTTCAGTCCATACTTGGCTAGCTCCAAGGCAGAGTGGCACACGACAAAGGGCAGTCGTTCCTAACCACAGAAACAGCAAAAGCAACAACACCAGAAAGGGAGGGGCAGTGGCGCAGAGCGAGCCGGTCTCCCTCCCATACGCTGCATCCAGGCTGTCTGCCCCAGGGTGGGTGGAGCACTCACACTCAATCCCAGCACTGGGTCATGAGTTAGTCACAAGCTCGAGACCCACTGCGTGACTGCAGGAGGCCTTGGGAGGATACCTAGATACAGACCATGACAGCCTCTCAGGTGCTGGATTACAGGCAGGCATCACCATGCCAGACACAAATAATATACTGACAAATTACTCACTTGCTACTTTAGTTAGGGCGTGAGTGAGTGACAGCCGCCTTTGCATAAGGAATTCTTAGAGTCCTGTACTTGTGTAGGCTCACACATGCCAAGAAAGGAAAGCCTTAAGAACTGACTTACTGAGATTTTAATAAACAGTGGAGAAGTTTACTTTTTTAAACTTATATGGAATGGGGAATGTGAGTTATTTTTAATGTACTGAGTTTCCATCTAAGAAGATGAGAAGTTGTCATTGATAAGTTTCACCTGTAGGTGATTTTGTTATAGACATTAGTGTTTAATTGTTAAGTTTAACATGTACTACCGATTTAATGTCTGCTAAATAAATTAGGGATGCTTCCATTAGATATACTTCTTGATATAAGGTTTCTTAAAAGTAATCTTTTTCGGGGCCTGGCAGGATGGCTCAGTGGTCTAAAGCGCCTGCTTGGGGAAGCTTGGGCGGCTTCAGAGACCGCGGTTCAATCCCCAGCACCACATGCTGCGCCAGCCCTGCCCTCCGGGCAGGCTGAGCCAGCCATGAAAATGAGTGAATAAACAAACAAGGGTTCTGAAACAAGAAGGAAAAAAAAAAAAAAAAAAAAAAGTGATCTTTTTCACTGACTCCTAATTTTTGAGCTATGTGATGTTATATAAGGTACTTAATCCTTCTATATTTCCATTTTCTTATGTGTACGATAGTTGTTGTATCAAAAAGTTATTAAAAGTAGATAATAGTGTTGAAAACTTTATTAGGAAATTGGACATCATTCACATAAAGTTCTTAGATATGTGAAATGCATGAGAAGCACTTAATAGATAGGTGGGAGCAGTTTTTATTAGCCATTTTCAAAGGCTTCACACACCACCCTCCTTTCAAATTTGGTTGTGTTAGGGTCTGCCAACATTAGCTACAGCATGTACTCACAGCCTGTGTTCTCTGCTCTGTTATTTACTTGGCTTGCTTTCTATTGCTGGGACAAAACCCCAGTGCCCTGTGACTTGAAGGGGGAGAGCCTGCTTTGCTCCGGGCTTACGGCAGGCAGAGCTGTGGAGGAGGCGGTGGCAGTGGCGGCAGAGACCAGGCCACACAATGTCCAGCTGGGGACACAGCGCAGGGCTCCGTGGCACAGCTGGCTTCAGCAGCCCCTCTGGCACACGAGACCCGGGGGACATTTGCATGCTGGCCCACGTGGCCCATGCAGAGGGAGGTCTCACAAGCCTGGGATCTCTCAGGACCCCTTTGGCCTCCCAGGCATGCAACATGCTGTCCCTATGGACAGCCACTACTGGGCAGTCAAGCAGCTGCGAGACCTGCGAGGCTTAGGCTGGCTTCTGTGGACGCAGGCTGGAGGGCTGCGGCTGTGACAGCGCCGCCGGCCCGAGGGCCTGGTCTGCATCGTCCAAGCAGGAATAAGCTCTAAGTGCTTTTGCTTAATTTGTGTACTTAGGCCTTGCTTTGTGTAGAATAGGGTGCATGGCTGTCACCATGATGCTGTCACTGTCACCATTTACTGAAATGCAAAGCAACTGGGAAGAAAGGAGCCTTTGATGACTGTCCCCTCCTCTGTCCAAGGCACCCTGGGCCTCTGTGGTCAACATTGGTGTCCTTATTCTGGTGATCCAGGGCCACCCTGAAGTTCCATGATTTCTGTGGCCTGTGCCACTATTCCACATGATTATATCGTTGTAAAGAAACCAGAGTGCTTTCTGATTGAAGAGGAAAATTGGCATATTAGTACGTTCTCTCCTAACATAGTTCGCAGTGTTTGAAACCAGAGGCCAGGAACGTGGAAGGAAATGGAGGCGGTCAGACATAGGGAGGCCACGGGCTTCTGCGAGGCAGCCTGAGCCCTGGTCCTGGCGCTGTGAGTGCCCCCAGCTCCACGCCCAGCCCAAGGCGAGAACCTTCTGCACGCTGCTGGCACAGGGTGTAAGGCCGGTCAGCTCCTAGGGCCCTGTGGTGCATGTGTCCTGCTCACAGACACAGAGACCTTACAGCGGCCAGCTGTCACGGGCAGTGCGGTACGCTGGCCCTGCCGGTGCCAGCCTCACATGCACTGTGGGTTCTTGTTGCTGTTTGGGCTTAAAAAATAAAATTTTGGTTACTGAAACAAAATCTGTCTGATTCAAGCAGAAGGCGACAAGCTCCTGTTTTCACTGCTTGCAATAATGTCTAATGTAGATGAGAGAAAATGGTGCTGTCGTTTCATTTGCAGTATTAAGCAAGTAAAGACCAATCTTGCTGTCTAAAAACTAGGAATCTTGAAGTTGCCATGGCTGCATGTGTAATTGCTTTGTCGCTAAGAACTCTGGGTTGAGACTAGTTTCAAACCTACTCTTGTACACACTTGGACACTGAGGTTCAGAGACTTTCTTTTTCCACATGTTGGGGATTTCTCCAAGTGATATTCCAAAGAGTAACATTTCTCTGCAACTATAGTTATAGTATCTCCTTAATAAATAAAAATAATACATCTTATTTTAAAATATTTTTCAAAGCATAAGTGAGCCACTCTAACATTAAGTTTTCTAGAACCAAAAATTATCTTTCTGATGTTTAAACATAAATGTTTGACATCTTACATGTTCAATGTTCAAAATATTTCTATACATACAATATTGTAATGTTTAGTACCCGATGTAGTTGGTGCATACAGTTCCTTTTAGTAGGAATACTACCTAGGATCTTGATGTAGGTAGCCAACCACTGAAGCCAACCATTCAAAGGCTTCATTTTACCTATCACATAAATAAACTTTCAGATACCACAGATGCCGAATCATGTTCCTGGGTGGCCAGCATGAAAGTTTCGGTGGTGCTTACTCTATCATGGCTGTGTGTCAGAGCATTATTATATAGTGTCTCCCACAATTCACGCAAGCTCATGTAATTCCACAGTAGGAACTCATCCATTCTCCTTGAAGAGTTGGCACTGTCTTATTTCTTCCAGTTATGTGGGTAATGTGTGACATTCTCTGCAGTTTCCTGCTGCCACCAGAGTCTGCCTCTACAAACTGAGTGGCCTACAGTTTATTGGCGTGCATCCCACAGGCCCAAAGTCCAGAGCGGCTGCCCTACATCCCAGGGGCAGCAAGGCTGGAGGCACCCTGAGGCCCAGCGAAGAACCCTCGCTGGCTGCTCCCTTGCCGTGGCCTCCATCCGGCCCTCTAGCTGCTGACCGTCCACCCGCCGCACTGCTTCCTCCTGCAGGAGTCCTGGGACCTGGCCCAGTGGCGAGTGCACACGCACAGGGCTGTGGGTGCCGAGGGCACACACCCAGCAGAACAGCCCTCCTGTTACCTAGTCTCCTGGACAGCCTCCTGCTTCAGACCCTGAGGCCTGCCCACCCACAGAGGCCTCCTGGAAGAGCGGCATCTCGCAGCTCCTGCAGATCAGGTTGCTGGGCCACATGGGTGGACAGGGGCAGGGCACGGCGGCCGTGGTCCTTTCCTCGCCAGCTTCAATGCCTCAGCCACAAGGCCTTCACAAGTCTGAGTGGCTTCACTGGAGCGAACCCTCCACTAAATCCTCGCCTGTGTCCCTACCAGGTCACTTCAGCTGAGGTGGGGTTCTTGGCTGAAGGTCTCGGATCCTCGATTTTCTGTAGGTTTGGGTTTGAGTTGGTTGGCGGGCTGGTTTGGTTTTGCAGTAATGGGGCTGCACCGGGAGCCCTTGAGCTGCGTGTGCAGGCCTTGTAGGGCAGTCCTCAGGGAACCCGTGGCCTCCTACCCCAGCCTCCCAGAGCGCAGCGACCACAGGCCTGAGCCACCACGCCCAACGGCTTCTCACCTCCGCACTGACAGCGCCAAGGCCTCTCCCTGCCTTGTACCTTTGCACTCCCATTAACTGCTAAGTAAACATTTGGGAAAGGAGGAAGCGGCCTTATTTATATTTTATGTCACATTTATTCTCATACTTTTCTTAATTATTGTGAGTAGGTTTAAAAAAAAATCCAGCCCTACATTGGTGCTTAAATGTTTGTTTTGTGCGTAGCCCATCATATTGAGCCATTAATGTTGATAGCTCCTTAGTTCGCTGTCTTAGGTTTTATAGTTAGGTGATCATGTTATCTACAAATAACAATCACTTGTTTCTCCCTTCCTGGCTTTTTTCCTTACCCAGTTACACTATCTAGGACTTAAAGTGTCATAAGAATGTTGATGAAGTTGACCCCAAGACTATAATGTTAAGTGAAATAAATTAGACACATAAGTCTAAATATTGCCTTATTTCTCTTACTTGAGAAACCAAAGTAGAAAAGCAACATGAAGGAGTGAAAGATGGAGAGTGAGGGGGAGGGTGAGCTCCGGATCGTCAGTCTTGGGTGCGATATCAGCAAGAGTCCTCGCCTCATCTGTCTTTGTCTTAGAGGCTTATTGGGTCCGCCTGACCACCTGGCGCATGTCCCCAGCCACTTCTGGCCCGTGGAAGTGTCGGCGGTGCCTGATGCGGCCAGCAGTTCAGTCTTTCGGCGTTGTCACTTCCCATCTTGAGACCAAGTCGCCTCCTTCCTGCCCACTCTCTGCTGTCTTCTTCAGTGCTAGACTTTCTGGGTCTCATATTCATGTCTTTTGTTGCTACTGTTCCTAGTTTCTCTCTTTGTGATCTCTAACCTTGGCAGGGAAAGAGGATCGATTGTGATCACAGTGATGCCCATCCCCGAGGATGCTGTAGACCCCTTCTCACCTGTGCCCTCCCCCTCCACTAGCTAGAGAGTGAGGGAGTGGAGCAGGGCGGATGAGCCGGAGCCAGGGTTGGGTCCATGTCCAGGGGGAGCTGGGCAGAATAAGCCGACCCAGACCATGCCCAAGGCAGGCAGACAGAGTGCTGGTGCCTTGCGCCAGGCAGGCACAGAGTGGGAGCCTGCCCAGCGCAGAGCCCGGCAGTGTGGATGGCCAGAGCCCTCAAGGCAGCCTCCAGTCACTCCTGCCATGGTCAAGTCTTGCCCCGAGGGCTCCCTGCCCAGCCCAGCCAGGGCAGCTTTGCCCTGGCAAGATGAGAAGACAACATGGTGGTCTTAGCAGCAGAACTCGGATTCCTGTATTTTGACTTCTGATTTTCAGTTTTCTTTGTCCTTTTGATTTTTCTCCTGAAAGAATCTCTTTACTTTATCTTCTAATTCACTAATCTCCCTCTCTCCTCTGTCCGTCCTTTTCTCTTGGCACTTGAACATTTTTTTCACAGTCATTCTTATGTTCCATCCTATCCCAGTTCTCACACTTAATCTTTTTCCACAATTGTGGTCTCCAGTGTAATTGGATGAGAAGCAAATCAAAGTCAGCGCTTAGGTTCAGTGTTGACCGGATGGAGAAAATGAACTCGGTGTGTGTCTAAATCAGTTTGCAACCAGAATGGCGGAGAGAATGAAGTCCAAGAGCCAAGGCTCCACTCTCCGTAGGTGTCGCCTGGTTGCTGCCTAGGCTATCTGTGCCTGTGGTGGACACAGCTCTGTCTCTTGTTGCAATGCCTATTAACACCTACCAATGCCCACTACATGCTCGCAGGCACGGGGCAGGCAGGGCACGCTCCAGTGTAGGGCACCATCCGCCGTCACCCTGCGCAGCTGTGCTCGGGCCTCGCAGAAGTCAGTGGATACCAGGGGTCATCTTTCCTGGCTGCAGAAGATATTTTTTTTTAAGAATTTTTTTATTTTTTATTTATTTTTTGTTTGTTTGTTTCAGAACTTTTGCTTGTTTATTTATTTATTTTTATGGCCAGCTCAGCCTGCCCTGAGGGCAGGGCTGGCGCAGCATGTGGTGCCAGGGATCAAACCGTGGTCCCAGCAGCCACCCAAGCTTTCCTAAGCAGGCACTTTAGACCACTGAGCCATCCTGCCAGGCCCTGCAGAAGGTATTCTTAAAGAATTTCTATTAGTGGGCTGGGGAGACACCTCAGAGGAATGACTGCTTGACTGGCAAGCGCAAGGTCCTGAGTTTGATCCCTGGTACCACCAAAAAAAAAGAAAAAAAAGGAAAAATAAGGAATTTCTACTAGTAATACAGCCAGTAAATCTTTAACTCCCTATCTGTTCCTACTTGTTTTTATGAATCTGTTTTGTAATCTTTCTTCTTAAAGCTATTTTGACTCATTCCTTTACTGTTCCTTGAGATTAGTGTTATTCTCTGAGTAACATTTTCATCTGTTCTGAACCACAACAGAGCCAGGAAAGAGTGCTGTTCCGTCTCGGATGGCTTTGGTGTGACCCAGTGAGATGGAAATCTGATGTGACACTTAGCTTTTACCATGTCCCTAGCATGCCACCCACACCATAACGTGCAATCTGGGCTCACTGTCTCCAAGCGTATGGTCCGCAGGCGAGCCTGCAAGGCCTTGCCGGTAGCGCCACATCCCTGAGGAGCTTTCCTCCTAAGCAGCATGTTTACCTACCCCAACCTGACCAAATCTGGAGTCCAAGCATGGTCAGTTCTGACGGGACCGGTGCTAGCAAAGGTGAGAGCCAACTCTAAACATGTACTGACTTTTTAATGTACTCGGTCTCGCTACACAGCTTGGATTTGTAGCGATCCTCCAGTCTCCCAACACTGGGATCACAGGTGTGCGTCATCACACCCCGCTTTGGTGGCTCGAATGGTGTGCTCAGGGTTCTAGGGCCGGCACTGCATGTTGCACCAGGAATTGACCTCAGGTCCTCGCACTTTCCAGGCAGGCGCTAGGACTGTTGAGCTATCTCTGCAGCACTGTGCTCTGATTTTTCAGCTTTGATTTCAAGTGATACATGGACAGATGCCTACGAACAGGCAGATGCCTCTTGTCCCAAGAGGTGACATGATCTGTCTCAGCAATGAGAGAGACTTTTTTTTTTTTTTTTTTTTTCTTGTTTCAGAATCTTTGTTTGTTTATTCACTCATTTTTATGGCCGGCTCAGCCCGCCCTGAGGGTAGGGCTGGCACAGCATGTGGTCCTGAGGATCGAACCATGGTCCCTGAAGCTACCCAAGCTTCCCCAAGCAGGTGCTTTAGACCACTGAGCCATCCCGCCAGGGCCATGAGAGAGACTTTAAATGGGAGAGTTGCAAAAGTCAGCTAGCTTCCAGTGTCTTTCTGGAAAGGCCATAATTAAAAGAACCTTCTGGATAGGATTTTAAGCTTATTTCTAAGCTACTCTTTGGATTACCTGTGCCTTCAGTCTCCATGGCTGTGTAAAGAAAGTTTTTATTGGCAATTTTGCTTTTATTCATGATTTTGTTTGCAATAAAGGTATGACCTGTTTTCGCCACTATCCGAAGGCTAACTCCACCTGCAAAGGGAGGTCTTGATGAGCTGATTTCCTTAAACCCCTAGTGTGGAAGGCCTGTGAGGTCCTGCCGAGCCTGCTGTAGGATGCTGCCCTGTAGGAGTTAGAGTCGTGTGAGTGACGGAAGATGAGCCCCACATGGACACTCACGGTGTGGGC
Source organism: Myocastor coypus (assembly GCA_004027025.1). Classification (NCBI taxonomy): domain Eukaryota; kingdom Metazoa; phylum Chordata; class Mammalia; order Rodentia; family Myocastoridae; genus Myocastor; species Myocastor coypus. Next base: position 103,088 of record PVJA010000366.1, on the reverse strand, counting down.
TCCCCAGGGCACAGTGTCCTGAGCAGGACAGCATATGCTAGCAAGTAGACTGACGTACTGTCCAACGAGGTGACTTTGGTGACATCTAGTTCATGCCTGGTCCCTCAAGTGTGAATACTTTGAAAGCCCCAGTCTGCTTGTTCCCGTACTCATTCACCATGCTTGCTGAATGCCTGGTGTGAGTACAGGACCACTTGCTGCCCTGGTGGTGTCATCCCACGCGGTGTGACCTGTGACTCCAGGAGGCTCTGATGATAGGCCACACTTCGGTGTCTGTGGACTTGGGGGCCAACTCCACCCTTACGATTTGTTGATGGTAGACAGTCATTAATTCTTGGCCCATGTCCTCATTTTGAGCAAAATGCGGTGCTAGAAGTACCTGCCTCATTCGAAGGATGAAATGGTAAATACACACGAGCCTTCCAGCACAGCAAGGGCATGTTGGGTGGGCTCTGTCTCGGTGGCTTTTCTTTCGTTGCTAAGATGAAATGCCACCACCCAAAAGTAAAGGAGGAAAGGCTTACCTAACTCTCAGTGTGTAGAGGCTTCAGTCTATAATCAGCTGGCACCAAGGTAGGATGGCATGTAGAGGGCCACAGTCCAAGGAGGCAGAACAGCAAAGGCAGGGAGAGCATAAAGCGGGAGGCAAGCCTTTCTTATGAAGGTAGGTACCCCCCCAAGGGCGGGCGCGGCACTCGCACTGTCTCCCAGCCCTCCTCTTGCACTGGATGTTTGCAAAAGCAAGAAGCCCCCTGGCCCCTGGCTGAGTCACTCAGTTATACTTCTAAGCTTCTCAGGCTGACACACTGAGCAACAGGGCCCCTCCTCCACGCAGCCAGGTGTAGAGCTGCTGAGTTCAGTAAGTGCCTGGACTTCCCAAGTTGACCCATGCGTCCCCCGTAACACTCGCTCATCCCCCTTCAGGAATCTTTGTCCTGGTTCTGCTTTGTGGTTTGGGAAGCAAGATGTGTAACTTGGGCCAGGGAGATAGCTCAGTAGACTAAGTGCTTGTCTGGCAAATGCAAGGTCCTGAGTTCAATCCCCGGTACCACAAAAAAAAAGATACGTAACTTGATTAAGTCAGATACCAATAGAGGATAGTAATAGGCTAGGTTATTGATCATCGCGTGTGCCACAGATGCGCCAGGAGTGAGCCCTCTGGATCACCCTGCAGGCTCGCCGCTCGCGCTCCGCACGCTGGCCTGGCCTTCCTTCTGTGTCCTCGTCACTGGCTTCACCTGCCCCCCACATCTCGAGCCCCCAAGTGCAGCAGTCATGCTTCTGCATTCGTTCCTTGAGCCCAGCTTGGTGAGTGCATTCACTGAATACTTGTGGAGGACAGGAGCTGAGAAGGACGAGGCCCTGTGGGCCGCTAGGCCCAGGGCAGCATTGAGAAGGGGTGAGACTGGGTGGACACAGAGGCAGAGGTGCCCTCGGAGCTGGGCCTGAGGGAAGAGTGGGCGGGGAGGTCAGGGCAGCCAAAGCTAGGTAGTGCAGGGAGGGAGAGCGGGGCTGCTGCATGGGAGCAAGCGACCAACAGCAAAGGCAGAACGCAGAGCGTGGCGGCTGAGGCTGAGGCTCAGGCTCAGGCCCAGGCCAGGCCTCTTCTGCAGTGTAGCGGGGAGCGAGGGGCCTGCCCAGCACCTCCCAGTACCCAAGAGTCAGATGGGTGGTGGCAGGGCGGAGTATGACTCGGAACTGGGTGATAGGCAACAGCGGAGCGAGAGGCTCCACACAATGCGGTCTCGGGGGGAGCACGGGAGGAACGGTCTGGCTCTGCCCGAAGTCCGTTATGTTGCACTTGAAACACACATAAGTATAAAAAATAAAGCAGGCCTTGCTCTTAGAAATTCTGTCTCAAAAAGCAAACAGGTTCCATAAAACCAAAGGACAATCAAAAACGTACTGGACACTCTTGAAAGCAAAGGCCCAGGGTCCGAGTGATGTTGAGCACTGTTGTGGCACGTCACACAGAGAACAGATGGACAGAAGGATGAACTAACCGACCAACTGACGGACCCACCTCTGCAGGTGGGCTGGCCCTCCGCTGCAGTGGCAGTGCCAAACCAACCTTCCCAGCCGGCGGTTCAGGCACACCCATCTGCATGGTCCTAGGGGAGTACGACAAAAACCACCCGTGAGCGGACCGTTCTCTTCCCTTTGTCATCCAGGTGTCCCGGGTTAGGAAGACGCTGAACCTTAAAATTAATTTCGTCCCCTCAGTCTACCTGAAATTACTCTAAAGCAGAGTCAGTGTGCATGGGATCTGATTTTCTTTTATATTTATGGATCTGGAAAATCAGGATGATAACAAAGATTAAATATGTACCTCAGAAACGTTTTAGACTCTATCATATGTTTTTAAATATTTTGAGTGGATTCACCAAGTTTGTGGTTTATTTAATGAATACGCAGGTATGACTGGTCTTTTTATTCTTTTCCTTTTCACCCTGATACATCATATTCCATAATGAATTAAATATTAAGCCTACAAATTATCAACTCTCTGCCACTACAACTCTACATTAATGGTGCAGCTGATGAAAATAAGTATCAACAACCTAAAGAGGCACAGTGCTGGGACAAAGGTGACATTTTACATTTTTATTAACACTTGTAATCTTCTCGCGCTTGATTTCTTTTAGGCCAAGCCCAATTTCTTCTAAACCATGGGTCAGCGAGCTCCCGCTGATTCTCTTGCGAGTGACAAGCTTGGTTCTGTGACAGCCCCGCCAACCACCAGCCCCTAAGTCTAGTTACGGTCACGGAGCACAAGCCAGACCCAGGCAGCACGAGTCAGAATGCTTTGCCTCCTTAATCCGCCACCCATGCCAGCCCCGCACCATCTGGGTTGTGCATGTTTGTCCGGCACCACATCCTTAGGTCTCACCCACGTGGTAGGAGCAAAATCGTGTGAAGTCCGAGCTGAACACTCGTAGATACAGGTCGCCTTCCTTGTCACGCATCGTAGCAAAGGAGGGAGTGCTAAATGGTCTAACCAAGGCCACATCTCCCAGTGGCCAGTGGTCTCCCCTAGCCAGAAGGGACTCCGAGGACAGCCAGGCCTTGCCAGAAAGGAATGCATACCTGCACTAGGGTATCTCCACATCCTCCCAGGTGAAAACAATATTACATTAATAAACCACAAGAGGCTTCTATTAGCTTGGTAAATAAGTACATGGAAAATACAAGTTAAGAGAGGATTTGTTTAAACGAGTCCTCGTCAGACCATTATAGTGATGTCAAATACAATTTTCATTTTTAAAAGATCTTAGTTAGAATTTAATCTTTGAAAATATTAATAACAGCTTACAGCAGGTAAGCCATAAAATAGCACTGGATGCTGTCTATTTAGTTTCTGGTTGAAAAAGCACAGCAGTACTTTAGTTCATTACCTTTGAAAAAACACTAACAAGATAATACAGCTGCCTCTGATTAAGATGTAAATTCTTTCTAATTAGAATGTAAATTCTTACATTTAAATGAAGACATCAATTGTCAGGGTGCCATATGATATCTTACTCCACCTTGCCTGCCGCAGTCCTCCTGCTCATCCTCGCCACTCCAATAGTTGTGCAGTCCCTTTGTTCTCTGATTCTTGTAATATTCTCTCTTCATGTTCCCTTTTCACATTGCTTTTGTTTGTTTTCCCCCTTGCATCTGATATTGTTGTGCCTTGGGATTTTGCAGAAATTTGGAATGAAAATTGAGTTCAGTCAGTGCCAGTATTGGCTTGTGCCTCAATTACTTCTGCTGAATTTTCCTCAATGCAAATCAGGCAGGTTGCATAAGGTGGTGCATGTATTTGAAATAATTAATTTTCCGTAAAATGATGGATCAAGTCCAATCAACCTTCATGAAAACTAAATAATAGAATAGAGAATTAGAAATTAATTAACATTTTGTGTTGCTAGTACTTTCTGGTATAAACTAGCAATCGTAAGTTTTACTGTTGATTCTAACTTTTTTTATTCAATGTTGATTAAAACCTTCTGCCTCAATCATTTCTTGCCAGAAATATGCTAATAAGAAACCCCTGTATCCATAATGTTGAAGCAAAGATTTCAAGTACCAGGCTGGTGTAAACAGTTCATCAGTGAGTTGGCTTATTATGCTTCTCTTTACCGAGCAATAGTGAGCCTGCTGTCCTGAAGAACATACATTAATCTACAGAAACCCACTGCTATCTTGGATGGGGCCGTGACCATTTGGATAAGTGTGGCTCACCTTTCTCTTATGTCGTGATTTTAAAGCCATCTCCCGTTCTCTGGCCCTGGGCCTGTTCTCCACACTCAAAGCCTGAATTCTCAGGCTGAGTCTTCACGCCATGATCTCTCTGATTCCCCCTTCTGCTCCTCTCTTACTTTACGAATTCTGCGACTACATTGGACCTACAGATTAATCTCCTGGTTTCAAGTTGTGTTATTCCCTTTCCCATAACCAAAACAAAATACGCAACACCCATAGCTAAGGAGAGGTTGTTTGAGCTTCGGGTTTCAAGTGTTCAGTCTGTGGCTAGCTTCCACCAAGCCAGAAAGGGCAGGGTGGAAGTGCCTCACTGCGGGTGCACCTCTAGTGACCTCCTCAAGCCAGCTGCGCCTACTAACAGAAGTTAGTAGGAATCTGTCAGTGAATGAATCCCCGGACGAGCGAAGCCCCCATAATCTAGTCACCTCTGAAGGCATGAGACCAGGGGGACATTTGAGTCCAGACCTTAACACAAGCCAGCTGTGTAGACCCTCTGTGCTATCTGTGAACCTCCTGTCCTTCACTGTGAAAGGTGCTGTGTAACAGTAGACGTGGACAGCCCTGGGGACATTGTCCTGGGGACACCCAGACCTCTCATGCCTGCTGATCAGGTACTGCCTGGGCAGAGGGAAGAACTACTTCGCTGGCTCAGGTAAAATTCTTTCCTGGTTCTGAAATAAGCTATTTATCATTTTAGCTGATGTTGAGCAAAAAAGGAGACTAAATCACATGTGGTATGTCACAATTACTGCACAACCACGTAGGAGCATTTTCACAAAACTGTTTTTTAAAGGCCATCACAGCAGACATCACCCGCAAGTGTATTTCAAAGAAAAGGGACCAAAAGGTAGCATTTATTGATTACTTGCTGTGCAACAGAAACTGTACTACACATTGTATAGATGTTACTGCTTTTTAGTCTTGGGAGCTCTCTCTGATCAGCTGCATTTCCTTTTGAATGATAAGGGAACTGAGCAGGAGGACATGAGGTGAATCCTTAGAAGACATGCGCTTCACGAGAGAGCCCTGTTTTCATGCCACACAAGGCTGAGTCCTATGAAACACCACTTGGATCTATTGGAACACGAAGGATATTTTTCAGTGATGCTTAGGATCTAGACATCAAAATCATGTGCAGTCAACAGGAAAGCACAAGCAGTAATCCTTCCCTTCAGGGAGGTTATAGTTTAGTCAAAGGAGTAAGATGAAACTGTGGGGAAATGGGGTGTTTATTGTTTGTGGGGCCTGGCTCGGTGTGGGTGACCACTAGGATGTGAGCTGCACCTGCCCGGCAGGCAGTGTTTTCAGGCATGGATTTTGGAGCCAGACGGCTGTGGGCTCTGGGCTAGCACCCTTGCTCTTTTACTGCTTAATGTTTTACTGTTTAAATATGAGCCTAGCCTTCCTTTCCTGCCCTAGAGGTTGTTACAGAGATTAGCTGTGCATTAAGTCACTCGGCCCAGGGTCTGGCACAGAGCAAGCGCTCAGTAAATGGGAGCTGCCCTTATTGGAATAAAATCCAAACAGCACAAGTGCTGAGTTAATGATTACCCGGCCCGGGGATCTAGGCAGGCGGAAGAAGAAAAGCTAAAAACAAAAAGTGAAGAAGCAGCCACAAAGCCAGTTGTCAGGCCAGTGATTTCATGCTGAGGCTGCAGACACAGAGAGCCATGCTTGTGCTAGGAGCGTCAGCAGCAGGAGGGCAGCACAGCAGTGAGGTGTGCCGCGCCTGGCACAGGACTCTCGTGTCAGCTCCACATGTGTGTCAGTCTATCTGACCCTATATGCTTCACTCTTAATGTGGGAACCAACGTAGTGCCTGTGTTGTGGGGTAGTGAGAAAATAAATGAATATGCACAGTGCGTAGAAGAATGCCTGGCACTAGGAGAGTGCCACGTAAGTGTTACCGAGGCCTGGGATGTGCCTCGCGCAGCCTGTCTGCGTGGTCCTTCCTAGTTTCCAGCGATGGTGAGCAACAGTAGGCTCTGTTCCCCATTGCAGTAGAGATGGCTTGCTCCCCTGACAGCGTTACCAGAGGACCAGCAGTGGGTAAGGTGTGTTGCCAGGCATGCTGGCACTCTCCATCGCCCCAACCCTTGGCAGGTAGAGCACGGAGGTCATGAGGTTGAGTCCAGCATGGGCAAGCCAGCAGGACCTGAATCCAGAGCCAGGCATATAGCTCAGTGGCATAATTGCCTGCCTGCCAAGCACAGGTACCACAGAAGGAAAGACCCTGTATCAAAATAAAATTCTTAAAAGTGGTAAGTGTATTCAGCGGTGGAATACTTACCTAGCATGCATGAAGCCCTGGGTCTAGCCTCCAGTACCAAAACTGAATTTAAACAAAGAGATCAGGTATCTGCAGTGTGGTAGCTTATGGGAGCACTCCATTCCTGTCAACTTTCTGGTGAAGTCAAGAGACAGAACTGAGGGGGTTAAAAAGAAGCACAGCACCAGAGGAAGGGCAGGTAGATACACAGCGCAGTACGGATTTGGGGGAGAGGAAGGTCATGGTTCATCGCATCACCCTCATGAGGACAGAGAGTTCCAGGAGAGAGTGGCCTCGGGTCATCAGTGGTGAGGTGACTATGGGTCAGAAGGTCACCTCAGCCTGAGTCCATGCCCCTTCCACTCTCACAGTTTCTCCCAACGTCTTACCTGGGCAGCACCAAAAGAGGAAAACTCAAATGAAGCCACACACGCCTACAGCCCATGGAGCGCAGATAAATGAAGGGATTGAGGGGGTTAAAGACAAGGGGTCTGTGGCTAAACTCAGGTTCCACGGGTGTGGGTGGAGGAGCGGCGTCCGTCTCCTTCTGCTCGCCCTCCCCTGGAGCACCAGCACTTTGTTGGTGAGGAGCCAGTGGCGCTGTCAGCTAAGCTAGCGGCATGCCCGTGGCGTGTGTCAGACACCATGCTCATCCATTTCCTGTAGGAGATAATAGCAAGTCCACTGCAGTCCTCACTACCTAAAGGCTGAATGAATAAAGGCCTAGGTGGGTTGGCAAAATGGGTTATTTGGTAACATTTCAGAGCAGTTTGCTTCCTTTGAAATCTAGTGTGGTTTACACTCTAGAAAGCCTTTCTCTGAGAAGGGGTCTGATGGGCTTACACTCACACCACAGGGAGTTCCTGGGAGCAGGTCCAGTCACCTGGCAGACCCGCCCTAAGAGCGAGGAGATGCACAGCTTCTCTGCCCTGGCAAGAGCCCACCTAGCTTCACAGGGGGAAGGGTGAGCCCTGCTGTGGACAGGGACAGCCGGGCACCTCGTGCAGGGCCATGCCGTAATGGGCACCTCAGTCGCTGCACAGCTGGGCACATTAAAGGGTGGTGGCGTGATCCACAGGGCCTGCAGGGACTGTGCTTACGGGACTGTGGTGGTCAGAACATCATTTGGTCCCAGGGACTGGGAGCCAAAGAAGAGGTCCGTAGTTAGGGCATCTGTTATTCTCATAGTGAAATTTCTTGTTTTATTAGGGTTGGAGGAAGGCTCTGTGGGCTTTTCCAAATATGAAAATTTTATTATTTCAAAACTTGAATATCTTTCTGCTTATAAGCAGAAGATCTGAAAGCCCCGAGCCTCATGTGGCACCTATATTTCCCCCAATAAATGTTATTATAAGAAAAATGAGCCATAAAGATGGGTTATATAGGGTGTGAAAGTTACCCCAATATACCTGATTTTTTGTTTTCCTTTAACAAAAACAACCATACTGTGTGTGCTGTACACCTGTAATCCCAACATTCAGGAGCCAGGAGGATCACCACAAGTTCAAAACCAGCCTGGTCTACATAGTGAGTTCAAGGCCAGCCTGAACTACATAGCAAAACCCCTCAAATTTTTTTTAAATTTTATTTTCTTTTTCTTGTTTCAGAACTTTTGTTTGTTTATTTATTTATTTTTATGGCTGGCTCAGCCTGCCTTGAGGGCAGGGCTGATGCAGCATGTGGTGCCAGGGACTGAACTGCAGTCCCTGCAGCTGCCCAAGCTTTCCTAAGCAGGTGCTTTAGACCACTGAGCCATCCTGCCAGACCCCTCTGCCTCAAAATTTTAAGTAAATAACCAGAAACAAATACTGGACGGGGAACAGCCGAGTGCCTCCTGCATCTGTAGCTAAAGATATGCAGGCTGAAGTGGCTAGAGGTGAAGTGTCCTGGTATCTGCAGCTTTCTGTAACACACATCAATAACTTGGTAGAGTTATGGTCAGATGAATGCTTAGCCGCTTAGAGAGGCAATAAAGCAGGTCTATTAAAAAGGTTAGGCACACAGTCTATCTGATGTACTTATGGGTGTTTTCTTTAAAAAACCGACTTTTTCTGCTTGAAATTCTCACAAGGTAATGCTGAGAAAAAACCATGACACACCACGGCAATCACTGCAATGGCTTTTTTTTTTTTTTTTTTTTTTTTTTTTTTTTTTT
>PVJA010000366.1:66370-94316 GCA_004027025.1 Myocastor coypus | reverse complement strand
TTGTGACATAACTTTGGTGACATGAAGTTATGTTGACGAGAGCACCCCCATTTGGGTTCAGGCCGCCAGTCCTCCCCAGCCTTCTGTAAGTGGCTGCAGACTCAAACCTCAGGATCATTAACGCAGCCTTGCCACTGAGAGAGCTGCACGCTGAGTATGTAAACAGAATGGGGTTTCCATTGCCAATGCTGCTTACCCTGAGAAAATCTCACACCTCTTTTTTTTTTTTTTTTTTCTCTCTGAGCAATTAATTTTATTTTATTTTTCGGGTTTTCTTTGACCTCAGCAGTATGTTCCCTGCTTACATTATGCACAGGAGGAAGGACCACCATAGTCTGCCCAGGCCTGATATGGCTTGGCAGGTTTTCACGGTTGGTTTTGGTGAAGTGCACTGCAGGGATAAGCACTGACCCAGGCCTGCACCCCAGTGCCCCTCACTGTGTCCAACCCCAGGCAGAGCATGTGAGAAGAAAGGGACAACTCCTTTGCTTTTATTTGGTAAGGAGAGGAGCAGCTGGCCATGAACAGCAACACTTGAGAAATCCGAGTCCTCTGGTGAAACTGGACTCAGTGAGACTTCTGTTTTGTAGCTGAGAGGAGCAGTAACCAGGATTCAGTCAAGGTCATTCAACAAAAGAACTGGACACACCCACCCAGGCGGCCGCCAACCGCTGGGACCAGGCGTTGTATCGCACAGAATCCATCCGCGCTCTTAACCAGCATGAGCAGCACTGCTAGAAGAGGCGTGGGTGGGAAGCCGGGGCTGGGATCTCCCTGCGAGCGAAGGCAGAAGGCGGCAAGTGCCAGGCACCAGATGGAGTGCAGCCGGCGCCCTGCTCTCTTGCCTGCCGCGGAAGGCCGGCCAGAAGGGTGGGCCATGGTGCGGAGCAGCTCCTGCGCAGCCATGCGCCTGGCGCGCTCAGCAGCCACACATGAGCGCGTCGTCCCAGTTCCACGTTTCAGGGCTTTGCCCCTTATCTGGAACTTGGCAGCTTTAGGAGCTGACTCGGGTTCTGCTCCACTTAGGACTCAGGCTGTGTCTGCCGGAGTGTGTAGCTGGGTGCTAAACGCAGGTCCTCCTCGGAAGACGCTCCCAAGCTGTCCAGGGCCATCGGTTCCCTTGAGCGTGCTCGGGAGGGGGCTCCGGGGCTGCTGGCCTTGGGCAGTGGCCAGCGTCCCCAGGCTAGAGCGTTCTTCTGAGCGGGTGTACACTGTTTCCTTGCAGCTGTTCACCTGTCGCTGTGAAAGGTGACAGAGCTGCCTGCGTCAGAGGCCAGAGCTGTGCGCACCTGCAGTGCAGTACCAGGGAGTTGGCTGGGTTTGTTAAAAGTCTGTTCTCTAAAACTGCACTTGACTCCGCTTTTCCGTTTAGCTCATAGCAAGGCTGCCCGGCTGCCCAGTGGGGACCTGGCTTGCCTCCTCTCTCCCGGCACACTTTTGAACCGGTGGCAAGGCTGGTGGGGAATTTGAGGGTGGCAGATTCAACTCTGGCAGCGCCCTGGGGGCACTGATCATCAAAAAATATGGACCAGGGGCCCCACGGGATGGCTCAGTGGTCTAAAGGGCCTGCTTAGGAAAACTTGGGAGGCTGCAGAGACCTCGGTTCGATCCCTGGCACCACATGCTGCGCCAGCCCTGCCCTGAGGGCAGGCTGAGCCAGCCATAAAAATAAACAAACAAAAAATATGGACCAGCCAGTCGTTTCTCAGACAGAATGGTTTAGCTGAGGAGAATATCGAGATGTCCAATCCCAGCTCTGGACCGGACGAGTACCGCTGCATCGCTGCGTCACGGGGCTGGAGGCCTGGCCTCTGCGTCTACCAGGCTCACCCTGTCTGCCTTTGTAGTTGTGTCCTTGGCGACCACGGAGGAGCCTGGCTCTGCTGCCAGACACACCCCGCTCCCACCCCTCGTTGCTCTGCTGTACCCCATAGCTGCAGGCTCGGCCCATCGCCAGCAGCCTCTGCGGGGCTCACCCAACTGTGGGTGAAGAACTGCGAGTTCACTGCAGCTGATGTCACCGTCCTGTGCTCAGGGACAGTATATTTTAAAAATTTAAATGACTACGACGCTCCTCAGAGAAGTCACATCGGTCCAGCTGGCCCACTGGAAGTTAGAAAAGCCTGCCACAAAGACCTTTCAGTGTTTTGTGTGACCGTTCTGGTATGCAGAACACCAAAATTTAAGACTGTCACCACCTCACAGTGAGTCATATGGTATTCTCTGGGCCAATGGAAATGCCCTACTATTCAGAGCACCCAGGAGAGCGCATGCAGGGGCAGCTCGGGCAGCCCTGCCCATGAGCCCCATGTGCTGGCCCCCAGCGCATGCCCTCCCGAAACTCAGACTCATCGGCGAAACAAGAATGGGCTTAGGACAGGATTCACCATGCCCCTGAGCCCAAGCGCTGGGCCTTATGGGCATGGAGCTGGCCTGCCTATGGGACAGACCCTGACCATGTATGCAGTGGCCAAAGAACAGTAGCTGTTGGCATGGCAGCCCCCGGTAGGAGCACTCTGCACAGCCAGGTCACCCATCTCTGAGGGGCTGGAGACCCAGGGCCCACTCAACACCTCAGCTGTGTGGCTCAAGAGCTTTCTCATAGAGACCTCCTATACAAAAGCATATCCCATCCAAAAGCATGGTGCTGCTGAAGGCTTTGTCCTTGGCACGTTCCTAGGAGATTTCAGAGTTGACCACGAGAACCTGGAGGGCATAAGCTCTTACCTCGCTCATCAGGAACATCAGGGGCAGCTCTCGGGATGGATGGCAAGTACTTGCTTGTGTATGCAGGGTCTGGGTTCCATCCCCAACACCCCCAAAACAAGCAGCTGTGGGAACAGTACCATCATGTCACAGGGCCAGAGAGGAAATGCAGAGACAAAGGGGTCAGTGGGTGCCCCGAAACTGCCATGTTCTGGGACTTGTGTAGGTGGAGCCTGCTCGGGCCGGCTCTCCTCTCCATGGTGCCCTGGCGGGGCCTCAGAGCTCAGGCCTGAGTGGGTAGGGCCCAGAACCACAGCAGTCTTCTTGCATGAGTTAGAGAGGCCTGAGGACGGGTGCCGCCTGCAGCTCCCTCGCCATTTTCCTTTGTCTCCTTGGCAAAGGCACTTTGCTGTTGTCACTGTGTAGGTAGGTGCTGCTGTTAGTCACAGTCTTGTCACCTTCATGCCACTGCTATTGGACGTGACTGAAACTGTAGGAGGGCTCTGGCGCAGCCCGTCCAGAGTCTGCACACACAGCGCGACCCAGGCGGCCTGCCACCTCGGCCTCCGCACCGCCAGTGCAGCAGTGTTCATTAAGCAGGACTGGAGAGATCTGCCTGCATCCAGGCATGGTGCGTGCCTCCTGCCCGCCCTCGTATGCCTTCCAGTGAAAGCGCTGCCCCGGAGCCCGGCCCACGTGCAGGGCCTATTTCCAAGGAACCTGACTCGGGAGCTGGGGCCTGGAGCACTGTTGCCTGCTGTCGTGGGCCTCTGAGCGGCACTTAGTCCGGTCTCCTCCTGTCCTGTGAGACTGGCTCTGGGGACCCTAGCTTACTAACACGCTGTCTCCCCGCCCCTGCCTGATGACCGTGCTCAGGCTGCCACTGGGTAGGGAGGCAGGGAAGGAACTAGAGAGCGGAGCCTGCTTCAGAAGGTTCCAGTTCTCCCTGCTCTGCAAGCCCTACCATCCCCCATTCCAGCCCCCAAGTCAACAGACTATGACGAAGCATGTGGGGAGTCCCTCCCACTTGCCAGTCCCAGACTTCTCTGCCAACCTGCTCCAATGCTGAGTCTCCGCTTCTGGCTCCTTGAGGGCTGAGCATGCTCCAGGGCTCCTGCAGGGCCACACCAGGACTGGTGCTCCCATCTCTTTGCTGGGCAGGTCACCCTCCCGGGCAGAACGCCTACAAGCAGACTCCAGGGCCAGTCCTCCCGTCTTATCCTGAGAAACTGCCAGGTGACAGGATAAGGACGGAAGGGCTGCCCCCACACCCTCTGCCTTGCTGCTGTTCTCCACCTCCCCTGGGATGCAGGGACAGCTGGAGTATCCTGTGCCTGCGCAGGAGCCGAGCAGAGCTGCAGTGCTGTGCTTTCTGTCTTAAAGGCTCAGCCAGTCTTTGAGGAGGCTCCTCCGAGCCCTCCTCAGCCCTTGGAAACTGCTTTGAGGACAGTATCCCCACTGTAGCATTTGCACACAGCAGAGCCCCCTGCTTAATACGGAAGGATAAGATTGAGTCAGGTATAGGAAGACGGAGGCCCCTGGAGACTGCAATGTTAAGTGAAATCTGTCAGACCCACCAGCTCAGACATCACGCCGTTTCTCTCTCTCCTATGAGAGGTGCGAAGTATAGATAGGAGCAAAGTAAAAGACAGCGCAAAGAACAAAATCTCTCCTGCCACACGTGCTGTCCTTTCCAGGAAGGCGCGTCCCTTCCTCCTGCCACACATGCTGTCCTTTCCAGGAAGGCGCTGTCCCGTACTACATGCTCCCTTCCCTGGATGCCTGCGTGGACGCTGGGACCTGTCTCTTCCAAGCGAGGAGCCTGGCCCAGTGGCTGAGACCTCTGTCAGGCCTAATCTCATCGCTGTCGGGGTAGGGTCTGTCCTGGTCAGGGAGCATGATGGGCCCCTCTGCACAACTCCAGTAACAGGTGCTAGCACACATGGAACAGAGTCCTTCCGAAGCTCTTGGTGCATGCTGACGGAAGGGGCGTTGTTTCCCTACCGCTTGGGACGAAGGCTGGCAGAAGAGAATGCCTAGGGATGGAGGGTGAGTTGTCAGGCACAAGGTGGAAGGGACTGAAAACCAGGTGGTTCTGCCGAAAGGAGACTGTTGACACGGGTTGAGCTTGGGGAAACTGAGGCAGGCTCCCTACAGTGGCAAAGCAGGTGGCGCTGTCAGATCAGGGAGTGTGGAGGCCAGTGTCAAGGACTGATGGGGAGCATGGAAAGGCTTTTCAGTCGTGACGCCTGGGAAGTGGAGTTTGAGGAGCTGCCACGTAGGCAAGGGCATGAAGAGAGTGGCAGGGAGGTGACCACAGCAGAAAGAGATAAGAAAGGGCCACAGAGCACATGGTGCCTGCCTGTGATCACTTATGGCTTGGGGTAACCAGTCTCACTGGGCAGTAGGGTGACATGCCAGCATGCCTCGAGACACAGAACCCATCAACTGTTCCGAGCCAGCAGGAAGCTCAGTGTGCTACGTTCCCCACTCCGATCGGAGTGGACATCTTCACAAAAGCAGGCCCGCCTCACTGCGCAGCACATTGCCTATGAGCACGCGTGGTCGTAGGCCCTCCTGCGCTCTGGCTCCAGTCATACAGAATCAGCGTTCCCAGAGCCAGCTTGGGTGGCCCGGGCGTGCTGCGTGACCTGAGCAGATGCCTATGTGGCTCGCGTTGTTGTTTTCTTCATCAGCAGTAAAAATCAGAGGCATAGTTTAGGAGGAACTCTTTCTGAGTAGACAATGGAATTCTCAGTAGAAGACAGCTCTTGGGCTCAGCTTGAGCACAGCCTTTCGAGGTGCAGTAGCTCATATTTCACAGTTGTACAATGATCTCTGAGTTGCTTTAGTGGCCTTCGGGCCTGCCAGGGTCCGTGTCCTCAGCTTGGAGTGCTCTTTGCATTCCTCCACATGTGCGGCACTGATGCTTGCGCCCCGAATGAGGAGCGGGTGCAAGCTCGGGACACGTCCTTGGTGCTCGTTCCTCCCCTGCCCGCCTCCACCCCTTAGTTGCCCCATTCGAGAGACATGTGTCTTCCCATCTGCTGTTATCTACCTTTTATTGTGCGCATCGGTCATAATTTGGGCCTGCCATGTAAGAGAAGGACCCGTAAGCATTCTCTTTCACTGAGTTATACAGTGGCTGCTAACCAAAATGCTGTGCTGGCCCCAACTTACTGTTTTATAGAAGAAAGGGGATGTGGAGACTCCAGTCTCACGTTCTCTCAGCAAAGCGCTCCTCAAGGGCCAGAAGTCACGCCTCCATTGGCTACACGCAGCACCACCTGGGCAGCAGAAGTCATATGCAGGTGACAAGCGGAAGCCAGCCCTCAAAGGGAGTCGCTCACCAAGGTCAAAGCCAGCTGGTGACAGCAGACCCAGCCACACAGGCAGGTAGCCCCAAGCCTCCAAAGAGGCTAAGGAGCCGGTGCTCTTGGGGACACCAGGCATAGCTGTCAGTTCAAGGCACATCTTAGGCACAGTGGTGCCTGTGGCCTTCCAGCAGGCATGAACAACAGACCCCCTGGAGAGTTCCTCTGAGCACCATGGCAGAAAATAAAATTTATTGTTACTTCACTATTCTTTCTAAAGTCATTGTAAATAATAAAAAAGAATCTATAATATGTTAAAAGGAAGAATGGTCACCTATGCTGTTTTAGGAAGGAGAAACAGTTTAGGAAACTGGGAACAGGGAGGTCACTTGCGTTTATTTTATACGTTTATTGCGTTGTATTATTTTATATTTACTATAAGTGTATGTTACCATTATAATTGTTTTCTTAGTTTATAGAATTGTTTTTAAAGGACAAAAGTATGTGGTTTCCTGAGTGGATATTTATACTGGTTAAAAATCGAGCATTTTTGAACATGGAGATACTATTAGAAAGCCTCAGTGTGCCTGTCACCTGGCTGGGACAGCACTGACCCCCTAGGTCAGATCCAGGAGCTGCGTTCAGGCAGTCGCCCTTCCCCGGTGCGCTGCCCCACACACGCCCACTCCCCTACATGCTCAGAGCTGGTGTCAGCAGCAGCTGTGTGGGGCTCTGGCCTCACCCCGGCCGGGCGTCAGCAGCGGTTGCTGGGTGATGACGGCACAGCAGCCCGGCTGCCGGCACCTCTGCGTTTATTTATCTAGATTAATGATGTGGGCCACCATAAACAAACAGGGCCCTTGTTCTACAAACAGGCTGCCTAGTGCATTTCAGGAAATTTTAAGGTTTTCCTTAGCATTCGTGTGTACTTTTAGTGCTTTTAACCTTGAACGAGATATAGATTGTTTGGAAACCAAAATTAAAGTTAGCTTGAAAGGGTACAATATGATCTCCTTACTCATGATAAATCGCACTGTGGATCTTAGGAGGCCCACTGGACTTTTTGTTTGAATTGTTTCCTAGCAGATAGAAACAAGCTGTAGAATAATTCTTCAGTACTTCATCACCTCCAGCAGTCCTATCTGAGGAGAAAAACCTCCAGTTATTTTTCAGGCTCTTTATTCTTTATGTTTCAAATTTCAAAGGAAAATTAAATCCAAGAGAAATTTCTTAACCAGTAACTCCAGCTTATATTAGAATGCGCCTACTCACTTATGAGGAATAAGGAAGTCCTACATGCCTCACATTTCAAGTATTCCACAAGCTACAGTGGCACTGAGAGAGGTGACAGCAGCCCTGCCCCACACTCACTCGAGGTCAGGACAGCGCCCGAGGCCTCTGAACAGATTGTTTCTGCAATTAGTATCTATGTACCAAGTTAGCAATAAAAATATATATGGGCTGGATCCTCAGGCTCTAGCTAACAGAGATACTGCAAAAATAAAATTGAAATAGTAACCAAATAATCAGTTTAAGAGCGAAGTGTAAAACATGGCCCTTGACGCAAAGTCTAATAGAAATAAGATGGACATTGAAACTGGCACGCCGGAACTCAACTTTCTCCACTCCTGTTTGTTTGGTTATCGAAGGAACCAGTGGGAAAGCTTGGGCGGGGTCTTCATACGTGAAGGCCTCAGCTGCCCCATGAGTTGACAGTGGCTCTACCCAAAGCTAGTTTGTGAGCTCTCTCTGTAACCCCAAACCACCAGCCATCTTTATCCTCTCAGGCATTTATGGAAGGCCCATGGGTTTACCTCAAATGTCATGTTGCTTGTGAGCAAGCATGAGGCCCGGGCCTCATTCCTCAGGGCTCGTGCTCTCCTCTGTCTGGGCTGCACGTGGTTCAGCTGCATTGATCACAGCACCCTTTGCTTGGCAAAACCTGGCCCTTCCGGAGAGCTCAGTGGCCGTTAGCAGCAAGCTGGTGGTTCTCGGAGGAGGCCAGTCGAGGGAGTCGGGAGTGATGTCTATGGGATAGAGCAGGGCCAGGAGCTGTCAGCCACATGTGCTGCCACAGCAGAGTCACACTGCTTGGTCAACAGCTAGACTTAATTCTCACAGTTCTAGAGCCCAGGCAGTCCAGAATGTGGTGCTGGGAGGCTGAGTGTCTGCCGAAGGCTTTTCCTCAGAGACAGGATAGGCAGAGGCCCTCCATGGGGCTCAGTCCGGTGGTCAGGTGTCCGTCTGTGCAGTGCGTGCGCCATCTGTCCTCCTCACCACCACCTGTAGGCCCACCTCTTCATGCTGTTGCATCAGAGAATGTTTCTGCATGCCTCTAGGGGCCAGGGCCCATGTCGTGATCCAAGAGGAAGCTCCCAGCATCTTTTTGGGAAGATAAAAGAAGTCTCCATGCACCTCATGTCCATTGTTCTGATTTGGGGGATGAAGGCTTAATAGGACTGGCTTCTGTGTCACTTCTGTCACACCTGAGGTCTCCAGATGCCTGGGGCCTGCTGAGAACGGAGGAGCTGCCGTGAGCCACCCCACGCTGCCTCTGATACAGCAGACATGGGCCAGGAGGGCCTGGCCACCTCTCCACTAGGAGAAAGAGGGTGGAACTGTGTCAAACATGTCATGACTTCTGGAGGCTTCCAAGGCTTTCTTTCTAGCCTCTCTCCACACCTGGGAATGATGACAGCCAGCATATACTAGATGCTGAGGAACACTGAGAAGGAAAAGGAGCTGACTGGCAGGCAGACTGTGTCCTGCTGCAACAGAAAGATGCTCACAGGAGCAAGAGATCATGAGCTCCTGAGCAGGAGGAGACCAGCAGATCCCACCAAGTGGGAGTGCAGCACACATCCAGAGGCGGCATGGCCAGAGGAGGCTTGAGAACCCCAGAGTGGCTTCCAGGGCTCATGGGATAAAGGCTCTTCTGAAACCCCTTAGAGCGTGACCTGGTGGACATGAAGAGCCCAAAGCTGCACCCAGGCAGAGGAACCAAGTGAATTTCCAGAAACGGACTCAGAAGTATGTCAGCTACCTGACAGCGCACGTAATAACCATGGTACAGAGACTAGGGGAGTCTGCTTGGGCAAGACAAGAATTTGGACAGAGAATTAGGAAGTATAAAAGAATTAAACAAATTTTAGAGCTGAAGAATGCAGGAAATGAACTAAAAACTCAGTAAAGGGTTCAACAGCCAACTTGGTCGCACCAAAGGAACACTCAGTGAACTTGAAGGCATACCATTTGAAAACATTTAGCCAGAAGAACAAATAGAAAGACTGCAGGCCAAAAACCATCACAAGAGACAGAGAAGTCCATTGTACAATGGTAGAAGGATAAATTGGGCAAGAAGATGTCATTGTAAATGTGCTTGCACCCATCTTAGCACCCACATTATGAAATAAACATTGGCAGAACTGAAAGGAGAATTAGATAGAACCACAGGACTGGTAGGAGGTTTTATTTTATTTGTTTATTTATTTATTTGTTTGTTTGTTCGTTTGTTTTGCAGAACTAGGGACTGAACTCAGGCCCTTGCACTTGCCAGGCAAGCACTTTTTCTATAGAACTCTCTCCCCAGCCCCTAGGAGATTTTAATACTCTGTTTTCAGTAATTGGTAGAGCAAAAATCTATTCAGACATCAATTAGGAAGCAGAATTTGGACAGCAGGACTGTAGACCAGAGCGACCAGACACACAGAGTAGTCTAGCCAACAGTAGCACAGCATGTGTTCTCAAATACACATTTAATGTTTCTCCCAGAAAAAAAAAAAAAAAAAAAAAATGTTAGGTGAAATCATACCAAGTAGTTTTTCTCATCAGTGGATTAAAACTATGAGTCATTAGTAAAAGGAAAACTGGAAAATTCACAGGCATGTGGAAAGTTGATGATATATTTTCAACCAGTGGGTCAGAGAAGTCGAACAGGAAATTAGAAAGTACTCTAAGACAAAGCAAAGCAGGAACACAACACATTAAAACTTAGATACATGAGAGAAGCTTATAGTAATAAACAACTACATTTTTTAGAAAAAAGGAAGGCCTCAAATTAATAGGCTAACTAAATTGAGAGAACTATAAGAAAAACTTAAGCTTAAAGGTAGAAAAAGAAAATAATAAAGATTGGAGCAAAAATACATGCAATTAGCTGGGAGAGGGGGCACATGCCTGTAACCCTAGCACTTGGGAGACAGAAGGATCACTGTGGTTTTAAGGCCACCCTGGGCTACATAGAGTTCAAGGCCAGCTGTGTGACTGTATAGCAAGACCCTGTCAATAAATAAATGCAGTTAAGGTTGGTCTTTTGAAAACCTCGGCAAAACTATGAACCTTAAGTTGGACTAAGGGGTAAAAAAAAGTGACTCAAGTAGAATTAACAATTGAAGAGGAGACATTACCGCTGATGCTACAGAGGAAAGGGGGTTAGTAGAGACAACCGAACTGTCAGAAGTGTATGAAATGGGCTGACCAGGTAGCACAACACACTAAAGCACCTGCTTAGGCAGAGCGCCATGGCCGGGGCTTGGTCCTTGGCAGGCCGGTTTTCCTGCCCCCAGGGCACGCTGAGATGGTGTTTGAGACTGGGGGTGGTGGCACATGCCTATAATCCCAGCTCTTGGGAGGCTGAACACAGATCTGTTTGAGTACAGTCTATGTAGTGAAACCCTGTAGACCCTGTATTAAATGCAAAAAGAAGGAGGAGAAGAAGAATATGAAATGAATAACTGAGAAAAAATGGACAAATCCCTAGAAATCCGTAACCTAGCAAGACTGAATCATGAGGAATTTAAAAACCTAAACAGAACTGTAACTGGTAAGGAAATTCAAGCAGTAATCAAAAACCTTCCAACAAAGAAAATCCCAGGACCAGATGGCTTCACGGGTGAATTCTACCAAACATTTTTTAAAAGAATTAAAGCCAATTCTTCCCAAACTCTTCCAAAAAATTGAAGAGGAGGGAACACGTCCAAATGCATTTTATGAAGCCAGCATTATTCCGATTCCAAAGCCAGGAAAAGACACCACAAGTAAAAAATTATAGGCTACTGTCTCTGATAAAAGTAAATGCAAAAATCCTCATAAAAAGACTGGCAGAGACTATTCAGCAATACCCTAAAAAGGTGAGACTTACTCCTCCGATGCATGGGTGGTTGAGCACACAGAAAGTCAGTCCAATACACCACACTTAGAAGGATAAGAGTTATTTTACAGAAGTTAGTGCACATTCATGATAAAGACCCTCAACAAGGCCAGAACAGAAGGAAATAAGGCCCACACAATAAAGGCTATGTATGCCAAGCACATAGCTCGTGTGCTGTGTGCGGAGCGGCGAGTCCTTCTCAGCTGTCAGGAAGGAGCCAGGCTGCTTGCTTCTGCCAGTCCTGTCCCTCTCACCACTGGACACCTAGCCAGAGTGGCTAGGTGCAGAAGAGACCAGAACAACAAGGGAGGGCGAGAGTTAGGAACACGGAAGTAATATTCTCTGTTGGGAATGACATGATCTTACGTAAAATCCCCAAAGATCACACCAGCGTGTGTGTATGCATACACGCACTCATGGCTGCACACGTGCACACACGCCCCACAATCTATTAGAGCTAAGAAACATTGATCAGGGTTACAAGATTTAAAAGACAACATAAAAAAGTTACTTACATGTCAGTGTACTGTCACTGAACAGTAAGACAGAAAATTAAGAAAGCAGTTCCGTTTATAAGCAAATGAATATTTAGGGCTGGGAGGTAGCTCAGTGATCCAAGCACCTGCCTAGGAAGCACAAGAACCTGTGTTCAAATCCCAGCATTGCATGCCATGCCAGCCCCGAGTTGAGTCAGCCTCGGAAACCAGGTGTGGTAGTGCACACCTGTAATTCTGGCACTAGGGAGGGTGAGACAGGAGGATCACTACAAGTCTGAGCTCATAGTGAAAAATAAAAAATAAAAATATTTTTTAAAAAAATAAGGAAATGAATGCAATACTTAGGAAAAAGGCAATACTTAGGAAAAAGGCAGAAGATATATATACTTTTTTTTTTTTTTGGTTTTTGTATTTTAGGAAAGGGTCTATGGGGTCTCACTATGTAGAACAGACTCATAGTGAGTCTCCTGTTTTCAGCCTCCCAAAGTGCAGGGATTATATGCATGCGCCACCACGCCCAGTCTCCGTCACCATCTCAGACTGAACCCAGCTTCTGTGCTCTGCCTAAGCAGGCTCTTTAGTCCACTGAGCTATCAGGCCAGACCAAAAGATATACATATACTGAAAATTGCAAACTACTGCTTAAGAAAAGCAAAACACCCCAAAAAAGGGAAAAGATGTGTTGCGATATGCCTACAATCTCAGCATTTAGAGGCTGAAGGAGGGGATGGCCTCAAGTACAAGGTCAGACTGGCTACATAGTCAGTTCAAGGCCAGCCTGAACTACATAGTGAGACCCTGTCTCAAAAACGATCCCATGTTGATAGCTTTGTTGCAGTGCCTCTACTCCTGAGTACTGTACAGACTCAGTACAATCCCTGTCAAATCCCAATAGTTTTTTTTATAGAAATGGAAAAAAGACCTTGGAGTTTGTGTGGAGACATAAAGGGCCCCATGTATCCCAGCAGTCATGAGAAAGAGCAACAAAGCCAGAAGGCCAGAAGGCTGGGCAGAGAGCTCAGTGGAATTAGTGTTTGCCTGGCAAGTGCAAGGTCCTGAGTTCAATTCCTGGCACCACACGCACACCAAAAAAAAAAAAAAAAAAAAAAAAAGCTGGAAGCCTCACATTTCCTGACTTCAAAATATGCTGTGAAACCACAGCAGCCAACAGAATATGTCCCTGGAACAAGGTGTTTATAGACCAGTGGAACTGAGCAGGCCCTGAAGGCAGGATGCACGAAGAGGAGCAAAGGGTCCCCAGCAGCAGGAAAGGAGGGCTCGCAAAGCAGTGTGGGGCAGAGTGCACAGCCGGTGCAGACGTGTGATCCTAGGCGGCGTCCTAGGGTGGATTGAAGACCTAGTCGGAGGCCCGGGTCTGTGAAACTTGGCCTTGGGTCTGTCATTGATACAGAAGGAACTGGCAAAGAAGACAGAAACGGATGAAGTGGGCTATGTCATACTAAAACCTGTGCAGCAAGAGGACAGGCCCCAGGGTGGCAAGGGGGCCAAGACAAGACCGCACACTGTCTGTCCAGCAAGCGGATGTCCGGAGCATGCAGAGACTCCTAAGAGTACCAGGAACCAACGGAGGCAGCCCCACTCAAAATGGGCAGGGGCCGGGGCTCGGCAATCACAGGAAGGCGCTCGCCCGCCAAGCCTGAGACCCAGGGTGGAAGGCTTTAGGCATTTCTCTGAAGGAGAGGTACAAGTGGCAAGCAGTTTATGAGGAGATGCTCGCAATCACCACTCATCAGGAAATGCAAACCCAGGCTACAGGAACCGTCCTTCGGCACTGTCGTGACAGCCATTGCCACAGGGGAGAACGACAGGCGCCTGAGGCGGGGGCCCTGTGCATTACTGTGGAGTTTAGTACAGAGGTACTCAAAATCATCAACAGGAGATCCAGAATCTGGCTGTTGCAAATATTTTTCCAGAGAATTGAGGTGCAGTCTGAAAGAGACGCTCAGGCTGCTGTGGGTGTTGCAGTGTTGATCACAACAGCGAGGAGTGGAACCAACCTACAAGCGCATCTGCAGAGCGATGACCGACGCAGGCTGCAGGCATGCATGTATGCAGCGTCACCGCCCTTGACACAGGGAGCCCTCGGTGACCCAGGAGTGTGCGCAGCTAAGTGAAGTTCACAGAGTCAAGATTCTCCCCAGAGCAGCGGGCAAGGCTGCGGTCGTGCGAGTGGGAGGGGCTACCTGGGTGGCTGGGCAGGTGGAAGGGGTCCAGCAGATCTGGGGGTGGCACTGTGCCTGGAGTTCGCAGTGCTGTAGACTTGGAACTTCACTGAGAGCCTAGGCAAAGCCTGGCTATTTTGATCTTGCCTGCCATTTTCCTAGCAGAATGTTAACATGTAGCAAGCTTACAGGAGACTAGAAAAGTACATGAACTGATTGAAATTCTGTAAACCTAATCATCTCTTTAAAAAATGCATGACTGTACAATATACAAATGCAGCTTGCACTCAAGTCACCTATATGCTTGTCTTAAAAACTGTGAAGGCACCAGAGTATTACTGTGGCTATCAGAGTATTTCTCCTCTAGTATGTGGCGGTGTTTTATGTCACTTTATGATTTGCTCTCCCTGAGAGGTACTTCAAATATGATTTTTCCATGATAGACATCATGAAATGCTCAATAAGTTAATACTTATTCCATTTTTTCTCATTAGTGTCCAGGATTGTCGATAGCAAAAAACTATTTTACATAGAATCTGGTATTGCTTATACCTAATAATTTTAACTTTAGTACCGATGGCTTTATGGACATTTGTTGAAGTTCATGCTATGTGCCATTGTTCTACAGCTGAAATCTCAGCTTTTAAGGAGTAAGTTAAATGCCAGTAGGCAGCACTATTATTCCACGAGCACTGGTCTGCCTGCGGCACCCAGGGTGTGTCTGTGGCCTGTATCGCTCCCTCCTGTCTGTGTTGACCAACCGCCCCTTGCCCGGCCACAGGCACACTGCTGAAGTGGGGTTGCTTCATGTGGACCCTTTGTTTGCTTGGCACATGAGGAATGTACCCATCTCGGTATTCACCCAGGGTTTCTGTTGGCTTACTCATCACTCAGTGCTGAGCACACAAGTCACATTTTCCCAAATTTCCAAAAGCTTTGCTCTGAAGCTTTAAAACATCAACTGTGGTTGCCAAGAGAGGCTTCAAGAAAGCCAGGATTATGCCCAGAGGCGCATAGCAATCATTCTCAAATTGGTACTAAATTATCTGATTTGGCTCTCTGGCCTAAAGTTCACCACCTCATCTCCAGAGCTGTAATTCACTTTCGCTTATGAGCCTTTAGTCTGTTAAGGGAAAAGCCTCCCCGCCACCCCCACCTCCACCCCCAGTTTTTTCCCACAATGCTTCTGTGTACCAATAAAATCCTGGCATATTTGTGTCCCAGAGGACAGATTTCGTTTGGCATCCCAAGGAATTTTGAGATATTTAAGGAGGTGTAAAGTACACATTGGCATCAGTAAACGACATAAGTCGAAACCCAGCTGACGTTTACGTGCCAGCGATGTGTGGTATGCCAAGTGTTTAACAGCACACAGTAACGCACAACTACAGAAGTTGACTGTGGCAGAGCAGCTTGGCGCGCCAGCTCTGGATCACTGAGATGTAGTTATGTCATCTGATGCTTCGCAAGAGAACCAGGGCAAAGGGTACTGAAGCGCTTGCCGTGGTTGAGGTTGGACAGTAACTTAGTTTACAGTGCCTTGGCAGCAGCTTCGGCACTGCCAACTAGCTTAGAATAGGAAGATCAAGTGTGAAGTTGACTTCTGTAGACAATCTCTTGATTTCTCAGAGCAAAATTAATTTGGACCTCTGGTGAATGTAGGCAGCATATCTTAGGTTTTCTTTTATTTTCACCCGCTCAAATGTCTGTGCTGTTCATTTCACCGCACCAGCGCTGCGTGGCTGTGTGCACACACAGCCT
Organism: Myocastor coypus; assembly: GCA_004027025.1. Taxonomy (NCBI): domain Eukaryota; kingdom Metazoa; phylum Chordata; class Mammalia; order Rodentia; family Myocastoridae; genus Myocastor; species Myocastor coypus. Next base: position 78,706 of record PVJA010000366.1, on the reverse strand, counting down.
CGTGCAGGCACCACCAAGTGTGTACTCATGCCCCAGATGCAGTCTTCCCCGCGGGGCCGTATGTGCCACTCACAAGGGGAGGTCTCTGCTGGACACGGGTGCGGAAGGGAGGTCAGCACAGCTCAAGGGCAGGAGGGAGCTGAGGTGGCTCAGGCAGAGACCTGGGAGGGTGGACTGGGGAAGAGGAAGAGCAGGGCCCAGGTAGACTGGCTGGTGTTGCACAACGCATAGCGCTTACTTAGTAAGCTCGAAATAGGCTGGTTTCTTGGCCTCTGCAAAACCTGTTTGCGCACCAGGGCTGCCCCAGAGGGGCACAGTCATTCTCCACACAGCGGAGCTGCTGTACCCTGTGGAGATGATGCCTGGATGCGAGGCGTACTGTCCCTGAGCCCCCCACCTGGGGGCAGGAAGAAGCAGGAGTCCTTCCAGACCGCCCCAGTCACGTGCACGAGCGCAGGCATGTTGAGAGTGGGTGCTGCTTTCTGAGGCAGGTGCACCCGCTTACTTAGCAGTGAGGAAAGATTTGGCATGCAGGCTGGGGGCAGGAAGTGGACGATGGCAGGGAGAGGGGAGTCAGTGTCACAGTGAAAACCCATTTCACTTTTGTGCCAAGCAGCTTCTCATCGGGTAGAACGCGTTAAGCATAACTGGTACCTACAGTCATATCTGAACTAAATCTAAGAAGAGAGCTTTCCTTACCCACAGCAGAATCCGAGTTTAGGTTCTAGTTCCCAGGAGCTGAGCGGCTGGCCTCCACTCTCCCTCAAGCAGTCTTCAGCTAAGTCCTCGCCGTTGCGGTCAGTGTCGTGAGCCCTCCCTCCTCCGCATCTCCATCAGGGTCTCCAGAAAACACTCAAGCCCTGTGGCCTGGTTTCTGGCCGCTGCTGGTTGTGGTGAGCATGCAGGTGCCTTCTCCGGCATAGCACACTCGTTCCTTACCCTCCGTGGGCTTACAGCACAGAAGGTGTGACGCAGGTGCACCATTGTGCAGCTAAAGACAGGCCAGCTGGGCCTGGGACAAGAAGTATGGCAGAGTCAGGACAGTTACCACAGGGCCACTGAACCAGGAAGGGCGTCCTGACAGAGAAAAGAGAGATTAGAGCAAGAGGCCGCACAGCCAGTCGCACTCTGGGAAGCAGGGTGACTGTGCTGCAGCCTTGCTAAGGGGCTTGGTGGGGGCCCTGCTTTGGCCATAGTGGCTATGGAGAATTCATAGTTCCTTCAGGACACTGGCGCCAGCATTTAATAAGCACGGGTGCCAACACCACACACTGCACGCAGTGGTGACCATGGAGAGGAGAGTCGGATACTGTGGTTTTAAATCTCAGGAAAGAGATGCATAAAAACTCCCAGTACACTGCTATCATAACTTAGATGTAGAGTACAGAGGAAAGCCAGGGAAGGTTCCTTCCAGCACAGCTATTCCTGCAGCCCTGTGTGCAGTCAGAGTGGCTCTGCTAGGAGATTGTTCCTGCAGCAACTTGGGCCGAATCTCTCACACATGTCCACACAACGATTACTCCAAATTGCTTCCTCTGTCAGGGACTTCTAATTCTAACAAATGATCTTTTAAACACCCATTGTTTAACTTCTATTTATACTCCATCGCTGGGACTTGGAGCCTTTCTCACGTATCTCAGCGCTCTGTGGAGCGTAGGTACAGAGAAGAAAAGAATGGGGAGAAGACGAATTTCTCCCTAGAAATACTCCAGAAAACTAAAGATATAAACTGAGCCAATGCTAAATCCTGTGACGAGAATACAGACACTGCTAGGTGCTTATCTTGGCCCTAGGCAGGGCTGCTCCGGCTGCTGCATTCCCTTCTGCTCCCCGGAGCCCTTGCGGGTCCCGGGTGTCGTGGGAAGAACGTCCTGGAAGCGGTCACTGGTGTGGCACTTGTGCATCCGGCCTGTTGCTGGGCTCCAGAGGTGGGACAGATGTGATGGGACTGGGCTCCGGGGCTGTGGCACAGGCCCCGCAGCTGCTGCTTGGCCGTGTGCGTACAAAGCGGCCTCCCCACCCACCGGGGCTGGGGACAGACCCCAAGGTGTTCAGTCTGCGTGCAGCCTGCCAGGCATGTTCCCAGGCTCGCCTAGGGGCTGCTCAGGCAAACTGAAGGCCCCTACATTTCTTCTCAAACTTTCCTTACCTTTCTCACCCAAAGCCACCTCTCTCCCATCAGGCAGTCTGTCCCCCAGGTCACCTGGGAGGCTCATTTTGCCTTCTCCTCAGTGCCTCCTGCAGGTGCCCACAGGGGTCTTCTGTGGCAGCAGCCACACTGCCCCCGGCTCCCTGTGGTGCCCTGGCCCCTCAGCCCAAGGCCTGCCCAGCTGTATTCCCACATCCCCTCTGCTTTGCTGGGCAGTCAGACTGCCTTTGACAGGCTGTGCAGAAAGAATCTCCCTTTCCTTGAAGCCTCCCCAGAGGAGAGTTCGGCTTCCACTGCAGCAGCTCGTCTGCAGTATCTGCACACAGAACCCGCACAGCATGCTACGGGCCCGGAGAACATAGAGAACCACACAGGCCCGTGCTTCAGTTTACACATGAGGAATCCCAGAGTGTCTCCCACCGCTCCAGACTCAGCAGAGCGTGTGCATGCTCAGCGGGGACTTTCTGACCCAGAAGGGCGGTGCTGCTTGGCCTCAGCACCTGACTATAAGCTGGGCCCTCCAGAGCCAAGAAGGAAGCAGAGTCGTCCTCGGGGCTTTGCGCGTCAGCATCGCGCTCCTGGGCCGTCCTGAGCTCGGCGTCTTGCGCTAGGAATCCTGCACTCGTCAGCTCCCGCCTCGAGACCACCCCGCAGCCTCCCGTGCCCAGCCCGTGTCCTCTTTCCATTCTCCCTTTTGGAAAGCCTTGGAGGAAAGAGGACCAAATCAAGTTTCTAGGAAGCACAGCCCAGGCACAGCGTTGCCTTTCGCCGTACACAGGAGAAGAAAGCGGCAGCACCGCCTCCATCCAAGGCGCTGGATGCAAGGAGGAGGAGGAGGAAGGCAGCAAAGCGAGGGTTACCACGGGACAGACGCTGAGGCAGCCAGCGCCTCACAGGCTCACGCCTGTCTTCAGCGCGGTCCTCCTCACAAGCCCAAAGCCTCCGGGTGGCTTCACGCCAGGCCCCCAGGAGACCCAGCCACATGTAAAGCTAGACCTCCACTTCTCGGGTTCCTGTCAGAGCCTCGCGACCTCTGCCCCTCAGCCCTCGTGGCAGACCCTTCACACCTGTCCCTGTCAGTGCCCAGGATACGTCTGGGCTCTGCCAGGTCCAGAAGATATGCCGAACCTCGGGAGCACGCCACAGCTTTGGGCACGCCCTCTCTTGCCAGAGAGGCATAAGGAGACAGAGGAAGCAAACCCACTTGACTGTGACGAAGCAAGCGTTGCAAAACTCAAACAGCACCGTTGTCGCGCACCCAGCCAGCTGACAGAATGCATGAAATCTGAAAGTCGGTGAGAGGCTGAGAATCAGGACCTTGGGGGCAGCCCGAGTGGGAGGGTGCATGGCTGCCTGCCTTGGGAGCATGTTGGCAATGTGTCCCGGTCGCCCTAGGATGCACCCTTCACCCAGAAACCCACCTTGTGGGCAGGCCCTGTGCAACACCCATGAATGTGTAGGAGAAAAGTGGGAGCACCCCACAAAAGCTGCAAGCCAGGCGGGCGCCTGGGAGCAAGGCCGCAGGACAGCAGTGCCGTCCACTCGTGTTCCCACAGCGGAGGCAGCTGCACAGCCGCGTGAAATGGTGAGCTGCATGGATCAGCGTGGCTCTCCAGGTCAGTGCCAAACAGTGCAAGCAGCTAAATGGTAGCCTCAGAGACATGTGGAAAGGCTCCGGGTTTGTAGTGTGCACGGCAGTCCCCACCTACCCATAGGGCACACGTCCCAGAACCTACCGCAGGGCCGGACACTCCTGGAGATGCTTATGCCTGTGGCAGCGGTGTGCCCAGGGCCCACCCTAGCCACGTGGGGAGGTGCGTTCTTCCCCGGGCAGCTCAGTAAGCTCAGGAGTGAGGTGTGCTCTGTGAGTTCCAAGCCTTCATCTTCTCACCTAGAGAAAGCACCGTCTGCTTCTTTGGGGCGCATCCCCTGGGTAGCAGCACCTCTGTGTCACTGTGCAGTACCAATAGGGCTGGCTGCAGGCATCTGCACTGCTCACCGGGCGGGCAGCTGAGATGCCCTGCTGGGACTGCACCCAGGCCACTCAGCAGAGGGTGACTCCCGTCCAGGGGAGAGGACAGCGTGCTCTCTGCTGCCCCTCAGCAGGCCGTGCTGGGAGCCTTAGATGGGCCTTCTAGTCTCCTCCACGTAGTGCTCCTGGGCCACACGTGACGCTGTGGGGCCAATATTGTGTCCGTACACCCAGCAGCATTTTAAAACTGCCCTTGTGAATGCTGCCCTGGGGAGAGTGACGGGGCCTCCACCACTGTCCCCAGGGTGCCGTCGCGGCCGCATCAGGACACAGCGACACGTAGGAAAGAGCAGTGGGCGCACATTGGACAGTGTGCTTTCTGAACATGCGCCTCCACCCAGGCTCCTCGCCATCTCTGCGCCTCCTGTCTCACACCAGGGCCCCCACAAGGAAGTGCTTGCCTCCCATGCAGCAGCCGGATTTCCACCCCCTGCCTGGAGGCCTCAGAGGGGCTCTCCCGGGGCTGCTCCAGTAGCTGCACACCCCCCTGCATGTGGCTGTGCCACACACCGTCATCCCACGCATGCCCTGGTCTGCTTGGCACACTCCAGTGGCTTCCATCTTGGGAAGGCACAGTCCCCACTGTGGGTGTACCTGTCACACACGCGCACGCACACACACACACACTTACCATGCAGAAGGACCACCAAGAGCAGCTGCCCCTGACCAGCCTGCCTGCAGTCTCCCCTTGGCCGAGCAGGGGTGCCCCATGATAGTGATCTGCCTGGGGTCAGACCAGGGTCCCTCCACACTGCTTCCAGAAGGAAGCCAGGACCAGCAAGATGGCTCAGCAGTCTAAAGCACCTGCTTAGGCAAGCTGAGGCAACCTCAGGGACCATGGTTCAATCCCTGGCACCACATGCTACACCAGCACCCCCCCCCCAAGGTAGGCTAAGATGGCCATAATAGAAAGAAAGAAAGAAAGGAAGGAAGAAAGAAAGAAAGAGCTTCTAAGAGAAATGCTCCATTATTCGATTCTAGAGACAAAGGGAGGAAAATACAAAATGATACAGACTAGCTTAGCTAAAAAGGAAGAGTGTGCTTTTTAAAACCAAAAATACTAAAGTGTGATGATGCATGGCAGGAGCTGAACCAGCTCGAGCAGCAGGGTAAATCCTGGCAGCCTGGTTTAACACTGTAGACTAAAGGCAGCGCCCACGCATGTATGGTGAAGGCCAGCGAGTCAGCCGAAGGCAAGGACCTGGAGAGGCACTGTCAGGCAGGCACTGTCAGGCAGGCACCGCAGTCCAGCCGCTGGCCAGGCAGGAAGGGTGAGGGGTGAAAGTCCGTCCAGGAGCAGAGGCATCAGAGTTACAAGTCTCGGCCAGGGTACTGCCCGTCAAGTCAAAGGTCACAGCTGCACTAGGCAGGAGCCTGGCAGCCCCGGGCTTGCCCCACACCCTGGCTGAAGGAGCTTGGCACAGCCCGAAGGGCAGATCCAGAGTGCTATGCCAGGCTGCGGGAGGCTACACCCTTCCAGGGAAGCAGAGGACGGGCTCCAGACTAGAGGGGTGGGGAGCAGCAGGACCTGATGCTCATGGGGCGCCGACTAGAAGAGCGCTGGTGGCAGGCCTGGTCCCGGAAGTGCCCCGCATGCGGTGGGGCTCCGCGGATACTGCCTGGGCACAGCCCGTGGCCAGTGGCAGCCTCCTTCCCAACAGCTGCTCTTCCAAACACAGAAAGTGAGTTTCCCCAGAGAAGACTGTACTGAGAAGAAGTATACCACTTTTAAGTTATGTAAAAAATTACTTTATGGATAATTGTACTGCTGGTGACTACTGATCTACTGAAAAGAACAGTTAATGTTTAGGGTTTTTTTTCTTTTAATTTTTTGGCCAATTTTGCATGCTTGTATCTGGTCATCTGAGCAACTAACTTGAAGAAAACATTGTGCAATATAACAACCATTGTTGAATTCCTACCATCTTCAACAAAAACATTTAATGAAATTCTATATCATTTTTAATGTGGATTTTTTTTTTACTACTTTTTATTCTTTAAAAAAATATAACCTGCTCTAGAAAGTTCTAGAGCTACGGAAAATGTGCAGTGACCGTACAGGGCCCTCACACTCCTGAAAACCATTTCCCTCACACTGGCGCTGGCTGGTAGGGAGCCCTCCTGTGTCCAGCACCCCTCCGTTTTCCTGGTGTCCTTGTGTCCCAGGGCCCTGCCCACGGTGTTGTCCCCTTCCTGTCTCTAAACTCCTCCTGCATGTGACAGTCCCCAGTGTGTCTCGGGGACGTTGATGAGTGCCTTGCAGAGCATCCGATTTTTAATGGACTCATCTGGAGTCATGGATTTTGTTTGGCCAGTGAAGTCACAAGGCACATGCCCGTGGCCCCAGCGCTTGGCAGCTGGGGCAGGAAGGTGCCACGTCCCAGCCAGCCTGAGCAGCGCAGGTCTCTGTGAGCCCCTGTCCCAAAATAAAACCTTGAAGGAGTGAACCTGCATGGGTGTGGGACATCAGGAACCCAGCAGTGCCACCAGTGGTCACGGCACAGCTCGCCTGGGCCGGTCTGGGGCCAGGCCCTCATCTAGCCTTGCGTCCTGGTGCCCCTGTTCACACTCCCTCCCTCCTTCCCACCCGAGCAGGTCACTTGTCACTCAGGACACGCTCCTCCCTGCTGGCCTGCATAAGCCTCGTCTCGCCCCAGCATGGATTCCCCTCCCCCTGTGCCAGGCAGCTGTGGCTGTCGTGGTCACCGCCCTGCTCCTCCTGGGACCAACTCCCACTTGGTGCTGCCGGGCACAGCATCCCCCCCACAAGCTGCCCTGCAGTCCATCTCCTCCTGAGGACAAGGCAGCCGCACTCCTCCCTGCAGCCCAGGGCCTCTTGCATGCCCACTGCTCCTTGTCGAAACAGGAGAGACAGAAACAGTGGAGGAGGAGAGAGGCTTCAGTCAAGATGCACGCACAGAAACGTTCCCTGCCCTCCTGCTGTAGAGCTGTGGCCCCAAGATCCCGCATCTTTGTATCATTCTCTTGTTTTACCCAGCTCTCTGCATGTCCTTTGACCTAGTGAACCCTAAGTATTCACTAGCTGAGAAATCTGAAAAGCTGTGACATAATTGCTAAAAACGCTAGTGCTGAGCCACGAATTCTGTGAGGCGCTTGCTCCATTTTAGCAGTCAGAGCATCTGATGAAATATCTAGATTGCCAGCCTCATTTTCATCTTTTAATATTTTTTACAGCATATTTTTTTATTTTATTTTTTCTTGTTTCAGAACTTTTGTTTGTTTGTTTATTTTTATGGCCAGCTCAGCCTGCCCTGAGGGCAGGGCTGGCGCAGCATGTGGTGCCGGGGATGGAACCGCAGTCCCTGCAACCGCCCAAGCTTTGCAAAGCAGGATGCTTTAGACCACTGAGCCATCCTGTCGGGCCCTCATCTTTTAATTTGACACCTCCAGTCATTTGGAAAACTAGTGAAACAAGGACTGTCACCACGAGTGCATTCTGAACCCCGTGGGCTGTCCTGGGGTGCGGGGCCTCTGAGCCTGCCCTCTGCTTACCTGTCTGCTTCGTGGTATTTCTAGTCACCGGGAGCCTTACCTAGTGCTACTCTGCTGTGCCTGGAGTACAGCGAGCTCTAGGGGCTAAGTGGGGCAGCCCCAGTTCTGGGTCCATCTGAGCAGGAACACATTTCTATGCTTTTTTTTTATTATTCTTTCAGTACCAGGGATCGAACTCGGGACTTGGCCCTTCCCAGGTAGGTGCCGCTGAACTATCTCCAAGCCTCATATATTTCTAAGGCAAAGTAGGCAAGTGTGAAGCCAGTGAGATGAAGAAGACCCTGCTCCGAGTTACCTTGCTGAACTCTTTCCAGGCCTGACTGCAGCCAGCCCTGTCTGCCACCGAGTGTGCCACTCCTTACCATGCACACAGAGCAGCTGCCCGTGATGCGAGCTCTCACAGAAACCCCATCCCTTGCATTCTCCCTCGCTCCACAGCCCGGGTTCTGCAGCAGGCAGCAGGAGCCCGTTCTGAGCAGCTCCAGGCCATTCAGTGCCACTTGGCCTCATTCTCTGGAGCTGAATGCCCTTGTCCTGGTGCACACAGGCACGCTAAACCTTGTCAGGGGTGAAGTGCTTCAGAGGCCCTTGAGTGCGATTAGGAGTCCCTGCTCGTGCTCGACGTCAGGCTTCTGGAGGGGGAGGAGGGCCCGCGGCACACGGGGTGGATGCAGGGCATGCCCTCAGTGTGCCTGGCCTTCCTTTGACTTTGCTTCGGATTCGGCCTTCACACTCACTGTCTCAAGTTTCTGTCTTCAGTTGTCTCTTTTCCTTTCCTACTCATCATTTTCTAAAACAGTCCAAAACAGTGTCGAGCAATTTTCCACGCAAGGTTGTTGGTAAATTTTGCTTTTAATTCTGAGTCAAACTGCAGTGAATAGTGTTCCTTGGTGTGACTCTGAAAGTCTTCCACACAGCTGTAGTTGCTCAGCTTGGTCTTTACCTTCTAACTTCAGAGAGCACTAACATCTCCAGCTGGAGTTTCCTATAACTTACCACAGCCCCACCTGTGATTTAGCATGCAGGCCCCCTGGGTGTCCCCTCACTGCCACCACAGCCTTCTGTCTGTGTCTCTCAGTCATGCGTGTAGCACAGAGGTTGACGGTGATGGAGCTCCCATAGACAGACCGGTGGGAATGTGGTCTGAGGTTCGCATGCTGGTTGCCTTACGCGCTCAACTGGACTGTTAGGAGCACAGAACTTGTCGACCTAGAACGTTCCTTGTTTTGCAGTTTTCTGTTTATGTAGCACAAGTTTTGTCAGGTGGTGTTTGCCACACATGCCGCCTAAGACTTCACCTCATATTAAAAGCACTTTAAGTGGAATGACGAAGCTCTGAATTTCATTCTGTTGCTAAGGATATGTTGGCAAGAAGGTGGGACTTTGAGTAGAAAAGGAGCATCTCAAAACCTTGAAGATCAAGTCCGTGTTGTCCGGTGGAACACAACTTACTGCCTTCTTAAGCTTGTGCCCTTCCCTCTGTTCAGTGAGAGTAACAAGACTGCAGTGTGACTGCTTACGTGACAGCGCGCGCCAGGAACTGATATTATATTCTCATGCCTGTGAAAGGGCAAGCAACAGTGAGGGTTGTTTAGTGTGCCCACATAATCGATTAATCGATTTGATTTGTGATGAATTTAAAAACCAAGAAGCCCTTCCCCAGCTACATGCTGTATTAGACGGTTTGTGTTTAGTTTGTTCTGTTGTTCTAGGGTGCCACTGAGGTCTGATGTGTAATTTGACAAGAACCCCTTGCATAACAATAAGCAATCCTGTTGTATGTGTGGCGTAGCTGTGCTAATGTTGGCATTATGTATGAGAGCAAGAAGAGCTGTGTCATCCATGCGTGCAGTCTGTCCTCCTACCTTCTCAAAGGCCTCATCGGCAAATGTGACTTAAATGAACCCACTTGCTTTTCACCAGCTCCAAAGACATGACTCTGCCCTCTGCAGAGCACGACACAGCCCGTTTTTGTTTCTAGTGAGATGGATTTGTAGCTGTCAGTGCCATCACCTGCCCTGTGGCTTGCCACGCTCTTGCAAGTGGCTTCCAATCCCCAGCCTGAGGAGTTTGTGTCCCTTGGCCTCCGTGCTCCTATCAGAATGCTTGAAGACAGTGACACCCCAAGTGTTGTGAAATTCCATGCCGTAGGTCACCTCCCTGGGGATGGGATGTTCTCCTCCTCAGCCTGCCTGGCACTGACGGACGTGGCCCCGCGTGGGCCACCCGAATGCTAGGAGGAGTGAGGCTCCACTGGTGGAGCTCTGCCCTCTTCACTGCCCAGAAAATATACCTCAGCACTTTGGAGTCCTAGGCCACGCAGGGCATTTGTTCTCATCTCTGTCATTTTAGGTGACTGTGTTCCAGAGAGGAAGCTACCGGAAGCCTAACCCTAGCCGAAGAGGCCGGCTTGGCTCCTGAGACTGTCACTTTTCTGTGATGCGTTATCGGGTCGTTCCCTTTACACACGAGGCCGTGGCACATTGTGTGCTGGACACTTTGAGAGAGGACATGTCTCTCAGAAAGCTTCCTTTCTTCGTAGGAGTCTGCCTCTGTCCAGCAGCGTGTCCCACTCATGGCAGTTGAATTTCGATGCAGTTTTTGGAGCCTGTGACCCCTGTCTTTAGATGGCCCCTTTAAATATTTCAGACGACCCTAAAGGAAAAAGAACTACACTGCGTTCTCCTTAGTGATACACCACGGTTACTACAGCAGCATCCATTCATCTTGTGCTAGGACCTTGTACATTTTCTAATAGTCAGACAATGCTTTTAGGTCCAAAACTGTCCTTTCCAAAGAAGTCCATTTAGTCTATTCCCAATAACTGCACATTCCTAAGATTCAGAAATTATGTGGTGTAGTGTTCTTTTATTACTTTATGAACCTTCACCTCTGCCACAAGTTAAGCCATGTGCTCTCTCTGAAGTTAGAGCATGTAACTAAGTTAACTACCAATGTTTTAGGATTTTTTTTTTTTTTTGTCAACTTAAAGGCTCCTAGCATGCTCCTTAGAGTAGTAAAACCACTAGTCATTTCTTGTGTGTTTTTTAGTAAATGCTATGTTTAAAATTCAATTTTGATACCTTAAGTCCAAGATAGACTTTCTTGTTGGAGTAAAATTTCAACCTGTTACATAGCCACTGGTAGCAACACAAAAATTTCTATAACCAGAAATGCATATATTTGGAACCAAGAAGAAATTTAGATTTTAAACCGTGTGCTCTAATAAATACTGTGGGCAGTGAAAGATAAGGGGAGAGGGAAGCGCTGCTAGCGGAAGGGGATCAAAGAAACTCAAAGTGAGGACAGAAGTCATTTGGAAAGATCTGAGGGCCGGTGATTTATTAAGCTAGACAAATAAGAAGCCAGGTCTTGGTAGAGCAGGACAGTTGGCGTGTTTGGAGGTGTGGTCTTGGGCGTCTGCCACCCAGACCAGGCCTGGGAGCTGCGGAGGATGATGACCATCTGCTCCAAGTGACTCCTACCGGCTGATCCGCCGAGCTCAGTTGGCATTGCTCTCAGAGGACACTGCCAGCCTTCCGCCAGCAAGTAGGCACAACAATGGCATCGCAGCCACGCACACAGAGGAAGGGGAGGGTGTGTGGCAAGGCAGCTCCACAGGGTCACAGAACTTGGAGGCCTGAAGCCCAGCAGCTCTGAGTCCGCGTGGAGTTTTTGCAGATGAAGGAGGAAGCCTAGAAAGCTAGGCAGACTCGCTCTGCTACAGCCCCGGTCACCTCAGCATAGCCTTTAACACCCAGAGCAGAGCCAGAGCATGGTGAGTGAGCCACGGCGGGCGCGCGGGCGCGCACACGCACACCAGACGGGACGCGCGTGCACTGAGTGAAAGGCGCTGGCAACGGCGGGGGGCCTCCACCTCCCCAGGGCTCATCTAGATTGTCTGTTCTTCGAAAGCCTGCAGGAGCAGGACCAGCGGGTGCTTTGCTGACTCAAAGGAACCAACCTTTCTTTCTAAAGAGCTTGAAATATATAAAATAATGGTAAGACTTTAAAAAATAGAAATAGTTTTAAAAATAACCATTAGACTCCAAAAACACTTGCTAATGACAGTAAGACTTTCGACTGCCCCTGTGGAAGTCAGAGAGAATTTCAGCCTCGTACTTTGCATGTCAGTAGACAAGCCTATGTTGTTCCTGTAGATCCACAGTCATTTCCAAACAGAGCCTGATCATGTGTGTGATTACTTTTCAAAAATGAAACAGAGGGGGGCGCTGCCTAAGATGGAGATTTTAAACATGTAAACTTGCTATCTTGTTCAGGAGTTTGATTTTGTTGCTTTGAGTTATATATTTTTAAAACTTTTATGTGCCTATAGAAATATTTAAGTGTGTTTACACTGTAATTTTTAATAAAGGTAATTTTTTTCGAAGTGTAGTATTAATAAAGATAAGCTGGAAACCAACTTCACACTCTGAACATTATAGACAGAAAAGTATTCAATACAGAAATGAGCAGCGCTCATAACTACTCATAGATTGTTGTTAAATAAACAAAAAGGTACTTCACTCACACCAACAAACGGCACCTATGCTCAGACATGAAGTGTGTTCTCCTCCTCAAGATTTGGCTTCTATAAATGCAGCTCTGTATAATGAGCAAAGAGAGTGCATATCATTTTAAT
>PVJA010000366.1:61370-63870 GCA_004027025.1 Myocastor coypus | reverse complement strand
CTTATAATTTTTTTTTAATTACAATCAAGAATTTAGGAATTTCTATCATGTAAGAAAACAGAATGTAACAATAGACCCTCTGGGCAATTACGATCTGTTGCTCCTTGTCTGAAAGTAATATTTAATTAGTAAATATTTCAAACTAAATATTATTTTTATACTTTTTGAAACATGATACCTGGTAAGTTGGTACATGTAAAAACTGCTCTTATCTTGATTTATTTAAATACATGTGTTTATTGAGAAATAATATCTAGATGTTTGTACTGTTGACCACAACCATTAATATTTGAAATAATTTTCTCTTCACACCCAAGAGACTTTGATCTTAATAAGAGACTTACTTCTCTCCTTAAAGGAAGTTCTCTTCTTTGTTCCCTTTAATGCATTGGGAATAAATATGAGAAGCACACTCCGTGTAGTTTAGAAAGCTGTGATGACTCATTTTTTATGTGATGTTTTACTGATAAGTCCTTAACTTAGAAGAAAGAATCATTGTGGAATCAAAACTGCATACATCAGTATAACAAATTTCAATACAAAGTAAGTTCGGCTCTTCAATATATGAAGAGCATTGCTATAGCTGCTTTGCTTTTTTCCATAGTACTCTAGAGAAATATTTTTAAAGCTATCTGAATAAAGGAGAAAGTAACCATTGAAAGCGTCATAGCAATAAATAGCTTTTCATAAACCAAGAGTGCACACAGCTGGCCCTCGCGCTAGCTCTGTGTATCTACCTGGGCTTTGCCTTTCATGTACTTTTGTTTTAACATGCGATGCATCCGCATTTGGCTTTAGGGCTTAGGCATGAGAGGGGATTTACCGAGTGCTTTGAGCTAGCCTAAGTTTAAAATTTCTTTTGACTGTTTACAAGAAAGGATATGCTTACTCTTTTATTTTTTCCAGGGCTGTTAAGATGGTTTTTGACTGGTGATTTTGCAATGTGATCAATGATCTTTTTATGTGAAATATTAATATTTATTTACCAGTAAATCAATTGTAAGACTGCCAAGCTAGATAAGCGAGTCAATAGAGTTAACAGCAAGGCTGTTAACGTAGAAGTAGATCAGAGATGATCAATTGGAGATGCTTGTTAAAAGCATCCACTTAGAGACAGGGGCGCGTGTCTGTGGCCTGCTCTGCACTGGTGTCGAAATGCTGGCCAAGCCGTCAGGCTAAACTGCTAAATGCCTGCAGAACATGATACATCACAATTAAAGGCAAAAGCAGCACTGCATGATATATTTATTTTTAAAGGTAAACTCCAGTTTCTCATCATTTTTAAACGGCCAAACTTGGCAATACTATACTTTAGAAATAACCTGATGATCCTTTTTTTCACACAAATCATGCCTTCCTTTCCCTTTGAACGTCTCAAGAAATTCTTATGTGTTATCGTAACATTAATGGATCTGAATAAAGCACAGAGATTATATTTTATGTAATCTAGCTCTTCAGAGTTTAGATAAAAATCCCTTACACCACTGACAAGATCACCGCCATTGCTCCTGTGCGCTGGGTGTGATTTCCCAAAGCTCTGGGGGAGTACATGACACACCTGCAGGCCAGAAAGAGGGGGCCCCAAGGTCGCGGTCCTGGAACCACAGTGGCCCCTTCCCTGGAGGACCTGGAGGCCTGAGCCAATTCAGGGGCTGCAGCCGCTTCTTCCGAGTCCCAAAGCTCTTTCAGAGCTACTTATAAACAGCTTTAGCTCAGTGGTAAAGTTAAGTAGTGGGGCAAAAAAATCCTCCACATGTAAAAGCAAATGAGTTTTTAAAGGAAAGAAAATAATCTCTATGAGAAATTACTTCTGAATTATCCATGTGGAAATTAAGCTAGCTCTTGTTAACGTTTCCATCCGAACGCACTGTGACGAAGCCAAGCAAGTACCCCAGAGCCCCCAGCGCAGGCATAGACCCGTCCGCGTACTCACAGCGCTTGGCTGTCCTCTGCGTCTTCAGCACTTTCGCTCGCCTTCCTTGCTCCAGCTCCTCTAACAGCCTCCCCCTGTGTGGGAGAGGCCTTCTGCCCCGGCTGAGCAGAGCCCCTCGTCCCCTCTGGCACCATGTCCGTCCCGCCCCACCCAGCTAGGTCTTGGCTGGCCTGGTGTGCTGAATGCCCTTTGAGACTGGGGGTGCTGGGAGGGGAGAGATGAGGGGACCACATGGGCCCGGAACCTGTGAGCCTATCCCAGGTCTGCAGGGGCAGTTGGGGCCGGGGCTTCCGGGTTAGTGTGCTTTCCAGAACCCAAGGGAGCGGGGATGTCTTTCACTTCAGAGGCTCTGACAGCAAAGGTGTTTTCTTCCTAAATTTTACTAAGACTTTAGGCATAAATGTTGATAAAATATTCCTGACAGTGTTGGCACATTATTTTCATGGATGGATGGGGGGGGTGAGGAGGTGAGTGGATGGATGGATGGGTGGGTGGACGGATGGATGGATGGGTGGATGGGTGGGTGGATGGGTGGATGGATGGATGGGTGGATGGGTGGGTGGATGG
>PVJA010000366.1:0-61270 GCA_004027025.1 Myocastor coypus | reverse complement strand
TTAACGCCAGAGCCAGGAAGTGTAGTGCGTTTGGCAGCATGTACCTTACCTCTTCAGGAAGAGCGAGGAAGATCTTTGCCGTAGGTAGTACTTTTTGCTCAGTGTGAAAAGTTTTTATACAGCCGATGCAGACAAAGCCACATTTCATTTTGTCAAACCACAAACAGCATCCAAGTGGCTTTGCTATCGTCTGCACATCAAACTGCTGCAAGAAATTGGGAATGGCCTGGCAAAGATCAATCCTAAAAATATGTTTGTGTTCTCTTTTGATTCATATTCATTCCAGATAGACTGTGTCAAATACCTATAGAGAGGAAGAACTTATTCATGCATGCAGAACAAAATAAAATAAGATTAAAAGCACCAGGAAATCAGCCTGCTTCAAAAACCATTAACGTGTGCCTCTCCCCAGCTTTACAAAAGTGTTAATTGTCGTGTTTCGGTCCTGTAAATATGTTGCCGTGCAGAGCCGAGAGCGAGGGTCCCTCTCGGCTGGGGGCAGGGAGGGCCGAGCTCAATGGCACACTGTGAGGGACCTGCTTGGGCAGCGCCCGCCTCACTCGCAGTGCCCAGAAATGCTTCACAGGCGCTCCAGGCTGCCTAGCAATGGGCTCTGCTGCTGGCGAGCCTGACAAAGTAAATACAACTATTGAGCATAAGGCAGCGCCTAATAAAGAACAACAATCCCCCCTTGTAAACACCTGCACTTGGCCACATTAAAAATTCTTTCTTCATACCCAGGAACTTGCAGACCCTAAAGGGTGGGGGTCTGAGAGCAAGGACAGAGGACCTGGAAGACAAGGCTGCTCCCTGAGGTCCCCACAGCTGCCCCTGGGCTCGGGATGTGCCCTGACCAGTATCCCTGTCCCCACACATGGACGTGCCCAGTGTGTGAAGTTGTGCCCACCATGTTCCCCACAGGCACGTCTTTAAATACTGCCTGTGGCGAAGTTCATTTCCCATGCCAATGTTGGCAACCTTAAGTCATCTGGTAATGACCGACTTGGACTTCCCCAGTTGCTGCCTCACGCCACCTTGGAATTCATGAGTTTGGGAGCTTTGCACCTTCACACCTTGGCCAGCTCCTGGCTGCACAAGGGATGGCACTTCTCAGAGTGTCTGGGATATAGGGATCGCCTCACTGTGTGTACTCATGTAGCTGCTCACAGTGGAGCCAGAGGCAACGCCCACTGAGAGTTAAAAGCCATCGTGACTTTGGATCCAGGGCACACAGATGGGGGTTGTTAGCGTTCGCCACCTCCAGTGCCATTTCTGCAGTGCTTTCAAAGCAAAGGGAGGGAACCATCATGTAGTCACACTTGGAATTTATTCCCAAGAGAATTTTTTGAAAGCTCAACATTCGTGTAAATACTCTGAGCTCCTAAACTGTCCTCGCGTTCTTAAAGCACCAGGGTGGTGCTCAAGCAAGACACAGGGCCTTCCTGGGCAGCAGCCTAGAAACCTGGACACAGTAACTGTCTCTCCTACAACGTCCCCGACCTCTTCCTGTGCTGTGAGGCTGTCATAAGCCCCGGATCTCAAGCACCAAATTCTGCCCCCTCAGGAGCTTGAGCCTTGAGGCAATGCCAGGCCACTTGCAATACGCTGGGTCTCGCTGTGGAGCCAGCTCTAAGAAGCCTCCTTCAGGCCTGGATACAAAGGTACAGGGTCCCAGGGACTGTGGTGGGCAGGCTGACTTCTCTGGCCCGTGCAGAGGCTGGGGCAGTAGAGTCACTGTCACAGGGCTTTTCCGACAACTCCCATTATGTTATTCCAGTTGTTCCCTAAGTGACTGCTTTGCAACTCTGATCATGATGAAACAGTAATGGAAATAAAATGAACAAGAGAACAAAGGGAAACCAAAAGAGACACTGCCTTCCGCACGCACAGGAAGCAAGCTTGCCCTGGGAAGCACAGCTCTGCAGGGACCCGTGTTCTCTGCACAAGTGTGGGGTAAACAAAGGTGGGGGACAGGACCCAAAAGTTGGGTCTCCAGGTCCAGGTGCTGCTCTGCCAGCCTTGTGCCTGGCATGCTCCCAAGCTGCAGAACCCGCTCACTGCGCCACGCCTGCCACTACCACTGGAGCAGCTCCTCCAGGACTGCCTCCCTGGACCCGGCACCAGGCAGAACACCAAAAGCACCACTCCGCGCAGGATGGGGCAGGCAGGTGATACTGTGTGCCATGAGTCTAGAACCAGAGGAGAGCAGGACGTACAGTAGCCGTGCTTCCTGGGTAATTCTCTGTGATGGACTGCATATTTGCAACAATACTACCTTCCAGTACTGAAAGGTCCATGCAAGGGCCAGGGATGTTGCTGAGGGACACAAGCTCTGACCCAAAAGGGAGGGAAGGAGGGAGGGGGAGGGGTGCCTGCCTGGCTGAGGAGCTAGGGTTCTGTGCAGGCTGCCGCTTCTCTGACCGTCAATTCCTGCTCGGTGTCGAGGGTGCTGGATGTCCTTCCGTCCCTTCCATTGCACTTGTAGGAGAACCTGAGCACTCATCCCAGTGTCACTCAAGGATTCATCTCAGGAACCAGTTCCACCCAGTGACACTGTCCCCTCTCCCAGCCCAGGCTCTGCAATCACGGAGCACCAGATTGGGCAGCTAGCTGAGCCCCCACCTCCAGGCCCACCCCACTGCTCTCTCCCGGGAGCCACTTGGCACCCATGGACCCACTTCAGCAGGAGGAATGAGCGAACTCGGGTTTGTCCCTAATGTTTGTAGAGCCACCAGCAAGCATGCAAAGAAAACGCTGCATAACTGCCTGGCCAGCAAGCCTAAAGCCAGCAAGCCATTCACCATGGAGTCCTCTTCCTTCCTCACAAATGCGCCTCCCTAGAAAGCCTAGTGTAAATTTAGGGTCCAGGGTCCACCCCAGAGCCTGGAGGCTTAGACAGAACTGGGTTCCAGCTGTGCCACTGAGGAACACTGTGGCCTGCACACCCACTTGCCCACAGCTGGCCTGACCGGCAGCCACAGTGGTCCCGCCCAAGGAAGACCTACAGCTCCCAGGCTGCGAGATTTGGTGTCCCTGCAGGACATGTTCAGGAGGAAAGGAGAGAGAGCCAGGGCAGTGCCACATGCTTGTAGTCCCACCACTGAGGGAGGCTGAGGCAGGAGAATCACAAATACAATCCCACCTGTGCAGTTTAGCAAGACCCTGTCTTAACATAAAATTAGAAGGGCTGAGAATGTAGCTCAGGGGTAGAGAGCGCCCCAGATTCAATCCCCAGTACTACCTAAAAGGAGACAAGGCACAGGCTCTCTGTGCATGGCTTTAGCCCCGTGGCTTCTTGGCCCACAGGGAGAGCTGACTGAGAGAGGGTGGGTCGGGACATGGGGCTAGGCCCTCTACCCGGCGGAGCAGCCACGCCAAGGGAGGGGACCATGACCAGAACTGGGTGGGGCTCTGTCCCAGGAGGGCCTCTGATCCCCGATGCCGTGCGGCACCCTCTGCTGTGCAGAGAAGCACAGTTGCTGAGGTGGGCCAGGCCTGCGGCAGCAGGCGCATGCCTTTTCAAGAGTCATGCTGTTGAGGCGAGTGCATTCCACAGCCGGCTTTCAGGGGCTGAGGCCGTTTTGGAGGCTGTGGTCACTTTGACTTGACGGTTGGCGTAACCGCACAGCTGAGCAGCGCCAGCGTAGCACGCGGCGTCTCACTGGGATAAGCTTTCTCCTTCTCCAGCCGCTCGGAAGGGCTGCGTGATTGGAGCTCAGAGGACCCAGCGTGGCTGTGCTGTCCGAGACACAGAGAACCAGAAGGACCGTGCGCAGACTGAAGCCTGGCCCAACAGGCTGGCCATATCCAGCAGCTGCCTTGCAGAAATCCACCGCTCCTACCGAACACGTTGCTGTCCCAGGAGAAGAGGGCAGGCTTTGGCCCTGGCCTTGTCCCTCTACCAGCAGTCACTAGGATGTGGCCAAAGCCCCTTCCTTCCCCACTGCAAAGTTTTCTCCGAATACAGCAGTCCCAGTGTACATGGCCCTGTGATGACCATGAAGCAGCGGGGTGCGAGGCGGAATCCCCAGCTCACTGACAGCGCTGGCCTGGGCTTCTCAGGGCTGCAGCAGCGCACCTGGCCTGTGTCCCTCCCGTCCTCCCAGTGCCCCAGTGAGGACCAGGAACCCCCTGGGAAGGGGCAGATATGGAGACACCACTTCAGCACTGTCCTGGGTGCTAGGAACATCACAGTCACAAGGTCGGGAGCCAGATGGAGCCCTGTGGCCACTCTTGGGCCGTGCGCTCCCATGGCTCCCCTCAGAGCGACGGCTCCCCGCAGCCCTCGTGGAATGGCGACCTGCTAATACTGCCTCCCAGTATCCGTGGCTCTGGACTTGCTGAGCGACCTTTACAGCCATCTCCCTCTCCTCTGTGCGTTGTGGGCTGAGGCCTAGGTTCTGGCATGCACAGGGCAGGTGCCCCAGATCCGAGCCCCATGGGGTTGTGCTGCTGAGCCTGCCTTCAGCCCAGGTACCGGAGACCAGGCTCAGACCCAGGCCTGGGGAGTCCTGGCTCCAGGACTTCCCATGCCAAGCGCCTCCCTACGGCAAGCTGCAGGAGCAGGGCAGGGGCGCGGGCCCAGGCCAGCCACGTCCATCGCACCCTCCGCTTGCTCTGCAAAGTTCAGCAGAGAGCGCCTTGGGGACAGGCGAGAAGCCCACCCCCGACATTCCTTCTCCAGTTATTCCATGGGCGGCTCTGTCCCTGGCCTGATGAGCACACTCGTCCTCTTGTCCTCTCCCCATTGTGGTCAGCGGGAGGCACAGACACCGGAGTGCATGCCTGGTGCATCACAAAGCACCACAACCTGTGCTTGGGCCTGGCAGTGCCCAGAGAGGAGTGCGTGTGCCCCACACTGTTAGCCTGTCTCATCCAGGCCACTAGGGGGAGGACAGGAAAGTGTCCCCAGGTTCACCAGGTGCGGTGGCGCTATGAGGGTCCCTGGCGCTACACCCACCCCTGTGTGTGAGCTCACTAATACTGGAGTGTTTTAAAGAAAAGCAAGAAGGGCTGGCGAGATAGCTCGGCCGATGAACCACCTACTTCGGCAAGCGCGGGGATCAAGGGCTCGATCCCTAGTCCTGTACAGCAGGCCATGCGGAGCCCTCGAGCCAGTCCAGCACGCCTGCAGCCGCAGCCCTGGGGAGGCTGCAAACAGGAGGGGCACCTCAAGCCCGAGCTGCATAGCGGACCCTGGACCAAATAAATACATGGAAAGGAAGAAAAGGAAGCCACGTGCCAGCCCTGCGCCGGCGCCCTGACGCCGCTCCTGTGATCCTGAGCAACATGGGTTAGGACTTTCTGGGGATCAGAAAGTGTGTGAAGGATGCAGGCATCTCTGCCATCCACTCAGGGTGCAGTGCCGTCACAACCAACTGGCCTGGGGCCCAGCATAGCAGAGTGTGGACAGCTGGACCTTCTTGCCCTGGCTTTCTGTGCCGTTGCCTCTCACACCAGGGCCCACCTGCCTTGATGTCCTGTGCCTTCTCCCGTCTGGGATCCTGGTCACCTGCGTTGATGTCCCGTGCCTTCTCCCGTCTGGGATCCTGCATCCAGCCTCATCTGGTAGGCCACAGGGGCAGGTGACAGGCAGGCGCTCCAGGCCTCCAAATGCAGGTGGGCCTCAGGCACAGTCTTGTTGCCGGCTCAGAAGGCACCTCGGGCCGGGGAAGCCAGGGAGGGCCCCCACTGGCCCTGGGCTCCTGCGGTGCCTGCGACAGCAGCCCCGTCTACCCTCCGTCCGTCCCGCCAAGTGGGTCACCATCGCCAGGCCTGTGCCGGAATCCTAGCAGCTGCCTGCCCTCTCACAGGCACAGCGCCGTCATTCTAGATGGGAACCACAGGCAGCAGTGGCTTCCACTGGGCCCCTTCCTCCCGAGTGCAAGGGAAGAAGCAAAAGCAGGACGTTTGGCCCTGCGCCTTGCTGTGTGGACCGGGAAAGAGAAACACCTGGGTTAGGCTGACAGCTGGAAAATAGCATCGCATGTGGAGCCCAGGCGATTTCCTTGCAGTCTTATTTTCAGTGAGAGCCTCACTTGGTGCAGCCCGACTGTCTTCAGCTGACATCCCCCGAAGCCAGAGTTGTCGTCCAAAGGAGGTCACAGAGCGCACTTCTCAGATGACAGATCTGGGTCACAGCAGCCTCTGAACACGCACACGTCACGGTGAAGGGCCTCAGGGAGGTCCGACACACCTGGCAGCCCGGAAGCTGTGCTCCCTTCCCCCGGCCGCATCATTTCGGGGCGACACCTCGAGGGTGGGGGCTTGAAACGCAGCCTGCAGGCTGCCCAGCCTCAGTGCCACTACTCGGGGGCAGGTAACGCCCTGCCAGCATACCCGCCCCAGGTGCCACCCACAGGAAGGCCACCACAGAGCACCGGCACATGTGAGTGAATGCCCGACTGCCCTGCTGAGCTTCGTCCCATGTCACACCTGGTGGCCCTGGCCAGCTGGTTCCCACGACTGCCCAGAGAAGCAGAGGGAGAGGACAGCATGGCCCTCAGCACACAGACGGCAGCGCTTACATAGCACTGCCTTGGCTGGTCGAGAATCCACCTGGTCCCTGCTGGGGTGAGGACAGCCTGTCCCTGCCTCCCCAGGCAGGGTGACCTGAGTATCGCTGTGCTTGTCCCTCCTGACCATCAGGACCCGAGGTGTGCACAGAGCTGCCTTCACAGGGCCTCGCACTTTCTCAGTATTTGTGACTGCTCCCCATTTCCTGAAACTTCCACCAGCATCTGGCCTCACGGGGGAGGTTCCCGCCAGACGTACACACAGGGCACGCACACCTGCGCCCTGGCTGTATCCCCGCTGCACACCACTGTGCAGTCAGGCATGCATCCTGGGGCTTTCCCTGTGCCCACAACAGTGAGGACAAGGTACTAAACGTGAGAACCCAGACACCACACAGGGAATGCCGTGAAAGGCCGCACCCCCAAACCTGCGTGCCTCTGCTTGAGAGCCACACTGCCACCCAAGCTCCAGCCGCCACGCTTTCCTTTCTGCCTGACAGCCTTTCTGGGACGAGCTAGAGTATAGAGAATTATTTAAAACAAAGAGATATTTTTAGCATTCACCAAGTCGCCTTATAGGTACTGGGATGGAGAGCGTGGCAGGGACGTCACAGCCAGTGTCACAGCTTTGCTTTACCTGCTGGCCCTGCTGAGATCTCCACCCACTGTGAGTCTCTGTGACAGCCCCTTTCCTCCCAGATATGTGTGTATGAAAAGATAGGTCTAGGCAAACTGAAATCAAGGAAGATTTTCATAAATTATTTTAAACACATTAAAATATCTTGATCCTTTGCAGACAGCTTGTGTTTACACGACAGTAAATAAGCCTTTCATCAGAAGAGACACTGGCTGCAACATATGCTTGTGGACCACAATATTTTGACACACACAAAAACAAATGGCTCTGGCCTCTTTCTAGCTTTCCCTTCCCTCTCCACAATGAAGGCGGTTCCGAGGGAAGGGTCTTGGCTGGGTATGTGGGTCAGCTCCCCGAGCACTGCCGAGAGTGCAGCGGGGTCTCCTCGGCCTGCCCGATGGGGCCTCTCTGAGCAGCTACGAGCACCCTTGGGACCTTGGGGAGGGCCCCGGGGGATCCCGAGCCTTGCACGCCCACAGCCATCCTAGGAGCAGGTTGGGTCTGTGTGTCACTTGTCTGCACGCCCGCTGCCAGTGCGGGTGGGGGTGGGGGTGGGCGTGTGCCCAGGGCTGGGGCACAGGCAAGGCGGGTCTGCCCGCTGGTACAGACCCAGCTCTCCTCCAAGTATTTTCAGCCCGTGGTTAGCTGAATCCAGACAAGAAATTCACTGAGACAAAAGCCAACCATTTCTTTTTTTAAATTTGGATTTTTAGAAAACTAATTGTGAGCTTAGAGTATGGATATAGAGAGACTTAGTACCATTTGCGAACTCAGTTCTTGTGAACTGTGACTAATTCTCACCAGTTACAGTAGCACGTGTAATTGTGGTCGGCAGGTGGGTCTGCTCCTGTTAGCTGGGACCTGGGTGGGTCGGCCGAGCCAGCGCCCGGCGCAGGAACAGACCCCCACGACCTGCAGCGCATGCTGAGCCAGGCGTGCCGAGCCAGGCATGGGGAAAAGCAGGCCCCATGACTGCTGTCCTTTCTCATCATGATAGCATTTCTATGGAACTCCGAAGTACCTAGCAAGTGAACAGCCTTGAGACAGAGTCGGCAGGCAAGGCAAAGTCGGCACTCGTGCGCATCCAGAAGTCCTGAAAAGCTGCTCTGGATCTAGAAAGCATTTTGGAGCACTGAAGAAAAAAAAAATTAGGGCACCGGGTAGGGATGGGACTGCTGGTACCAGTGCCATTGTCTGAGTCTGTATCTGCACGTCTTCTCTCTGCCTAAATGAAAAGCATCAGCACAGCAGGTCTGGCCTCTGCAGAGTTCCACCAAGATTCCTGATCCAGTTTCTGCACTGTCTGTAATGTGTAAAAATCTACTAAGAATGGAACATGATTATCTTGGGCTCCAGCCTGAGGAATTGTCTGTAGCAGGGCTTCCATGTGCAAGACTAAATGCTGCTCTGCAGAGCGTGGTGCTGTCTTCCCTAGTACGCTGGCAGGAGCAGTATTAATGTTTCCCCTTCTTTCTCTCTCTCTCTCCTCCTGGAATCTCCCTCACAGCGCCTGCGCTTGCCTCCAGACCTGTCAGACACCGTGAGCCGAGACGGCAAACAGGATGTGGCAGCATCCACCCAGCGGCCGGGCCCCTGCCACAGCGCACTGGCCGCGGGCGAGAGGCACCTGGACTTCTAGGAACCCCACCGCCCCACACCGCAAGCCGGGGCTCTCCTAAGGCTGCTAATGATGCCCAGAAAACACTGGGAGGGTTACCAAATGGCTTCGCCTTTCTACACGGAAATAGGATGGCAGGGATACTTGCATTTTGGAATTTGGTTTTTGCTGTGTTTAGAGAAAATAGGTAATTGGTTTTTCAATAAATGCAGAAAAAAGGATAAAAACAATCACACCGCCCCTTGGTGGTCGTTGCTGTGTGTGTGCTCAGCCACTTGCGGGGTCAGTGTGGATGGAGTGTGTGTGTGGAGGGGCATAAAGCATCGTAAATTCAAGCCGTGTATCAAGGCATTTTCTCTTTATCTCCGAAAGTCACTTGTCACCAGAAATGCTGGGGTGTTGTAGGGAAATTCTGTTGCTGGCATATGGAATACTTTTGCATTTGTGTATCTCATTATTAAAATGACGAAGATAAAATAGTATTTAGCCTTCGGCCTCTCTTCATTTGTCTGCTAGAGCAGGTAATAAAAAGGAAGAACTTAAGCAATAGCCCAGAAAAAAGCAGGTGTCCCACTGTCCAGCAGTTCTGTGCCCCACCCGGAGCCAGCACCAGGACATTGTGTCGGCAGACATGATTCAGGACTGAGATTCAAACCGACAGCCATGCTCATGCCGGCTACCAGGGGGAAGGAGACACCAGGCGGGCCCTGGAGAGAGGCTGCCCAGAGTGCAGGCCTCAGCCCATGTGCAGGAAGGAAGCCAACTTGGGTTTCCACTGCATCACGTGAAGCCTTGGTGAATCACACACGGGGGTGTGTAAACCTGTGGGCATGCAAACCTGCCTCTCAGGGCAGAGCCCAGTGGGCCAGCTTGTACACAAAACATGGGGTCTAAAACCACAGTTCGGTTTTCTCAAAGCCTTTGACAAATCGCAGACCAAAAGGGACACTGGAAAAGTAGCCTGCATATTTCAGTCAAGCATCTCAATTTTTAAAAACATATTTAACCTCCACTGGGAGAAGCTGAATTTCCAAAATGCATTCTCCAATGTATTTGAGTAGTTTGAAGCAGTTGTAGCTGGCATTTTTAAGCCATTTGCTTTTAATATACCACAAATTATACTTTATTTGCTCTTGACAACACCATAGAAAACAAAGACTAGGTTTTTAAAACTGTCTAACCAGTATGATGAATGTCAGTCACTTTAAAAAAAAAAAAAAAAAAAAAAAGCCCACTGTAGCATAAACACAAGCTGTATACAGCTTTCATTCGGAATTGTAATAATTGAATCGATGACAGCGATTTGCCAGAGTGTCAAATCTCTCCATCACACCCTGTCACTACCAGTTTATTTTTTGTGATCAAAATCAAAAAGACAACTATTTTGTCACCCACTATTTCATCAGTGCTAAAAAATCAGGTTTCTTCTTTTTTTTAGAATGTCTGGTTTATTTTTTTTTTTTTTTCATCTCCTTTAATTCTAAAGACACAAATTCTTCTCCATTTTCTTTTCAAAATAAAGTTCCAGGATTGATCTGTCAGTTAAAATTAAAGGGCTTTTCTATTAAGCAGAAGGGCTTTTAAGACATGAAGAAACTTCAAAAAATCAGTTCAGTCTCTAGATAACAAATGACACACAGGCCCCACCAGAGCTTGCAGTGGCATCTGAGAGCGTTAGGAGCTATCTGAGTAAGTTGTCCAGATGAATATTTTAGTCAGGTTATTATTTTAATAACTCTAACCTTTTCCTTACCGTGTTATGGTTCATTTTATGCAAACACACAACAGAACAATTACACAGCATTTGACTCTGAAAAGGAAATGTGAGGTCATCAGATATGTAAATTGCTTGTCAAAATACTTAATAGGTCATTGATTTACTTCCCCGTACCATATCTACAAAATGAACAGCCTCCTCTGAGTTAATGTATGCATGCAAAGAGATAAGCACTATAAGAATCCAGCGTATCTGCTTGGAGCCTTATTTGAGATACGAAAAGAACTTCCCCAACTCAGTAAAATGCATCTTGAACAATAAAGGAAGCTGGGCTTTCAAAACATCAGCCTTGTTTTTTCTGACTCACTGGACATTCTGTATAAAAGGGAGCGACTCCTGCTAGAGAGAGCTCACATTCGTGCTTTCCTCTGATAAAAATCAACCCCCCTTACTCCAGAAAATAATGGTCTTTAAAAATGCTGCTGTATGTATACATACTGGTCTAGTATATGGCAAGGTAGTCTGTTAAGAGAGGTTTCACTCACCAGTTTGACTCAAAGATATAAATACTCAGGCACAATCCCAATGTAATATCCTGAAATGTCCTTGTATCTTTTAAATGCTTCCTGTAGGTGGACTTCAGAGCCCTGTGTGTTGCTCATTTCTTACACTAAATCTGCCTTTCTTCAACATGAGGTAAATATTGTGACTACTGCAGCCTGCTCAGGTACTGGGCTCTTCGGAATTCGTTTAGTAGCCACCAGCCTCACATCCACTCGCCGTCTCCTGCTCTCTTCCTTGTATTCTTTCTCTGCACCTCCAGGATCTCCAAACACTAGCAGAAGACAACGTAAAAGTCCTCCGCCAGGAAGAGACCAGGCCATCAGCTCCAGGTCTACATTCTGATTTCCATGGCCAAAACACACAGATGTGTGTGCATTCGTCCGTGTGTGTGCGCGTGCGGGTGCGCACACACACACACACACAAGGGGGCCTTGGTTGGTTTGTTTCAGCCCATCATGAATGTCACTCTAGATTTTGTGTTCCTGCCTTCCAGAGTCCCTGCCGGCAGCATCTCAACTGAGTTGTACGAGGCAGAAAAGAAAAAGGTGTGTTCTTGAGAAGCGAGCATGTATGTGGCCCTAACGAGGCTAACACACAGAAAAGCTTTTTTTGTCTTTCTAAACTTAAGACCTAGCAAACAAAGACGTGAGCCAGTGCGGGGCCCGCTGTGGGGTGACAGGTTCACAGCCAGTGCCGAGCTTGAGCAACGCTGTCCAGATCACCGTGGCAGGAGAGCGGAGGAGCCCCTGCGCTGCAGAAAACCCTTCTGGGGACCCTGCCCCAAGCAGTGCTTTGCTGAAGCGGCACCACTGTCATCCTGTGCACCTGGCATCCCCAAGTCAGCCAACTCTGGAGGACTCCTGGGCTGCTGGTCCAGTGTTTCCACTGAGGCTTTCCTTTGAGACCAGCATCAAAATGTCCCTGCGAGTTCCACTGATGAATTTATAAATGCACCTATCAGTAGATAAATCAATAAAGAGGAGTTATCCCCTCAGTGGGCGAGAGGCTCTCTGCATGACACAGCCACACGAGGATCAGTGCACGCCGTCCCAAGTCCTGCACGGCGCAGGGGCAGTGCACGTCCCGGGCCATGGCTACAGGGAGGAAGCGTCCCCACCCTGCTCGCCAGTGCCCCCACAGCAGGGTGGCCCCTCCGACTGCCCATGAGGCCCTGCACATGTGCCTGGTGCACAAGCAGCCACTGCCTACCAGGTCCAGCTTTGCTTTCAGACTGTGGCCAGACCCCAATCTACCTCACAGCTACTTGGAAACTGTCCCTGCTCTCCAGGGAGATACTGCTATGCCCCAGGCCCTGACAGTCCCCTGGGCACTGCCTCAGGAAGCAGGGGCCACAGGGCCTCGGGAGCAGAGTCGTCCAACATCCACATGCATGCACACCGCAGCCAATACAAGAGGTGTCCGGGTGCAGGAAGCACATCCGCAGAGGAAAGCCTGCCCCAGGGAGCTGCTGCCGGTGTCACCAGAAGTGCAGGGTGGCAGGTGCTGGGCGAGGTTAGGCTCCCATCCTCCAACTAATTTCTACATTTTTGATCATCTGCCTTCAGAGATTAAAGAAAAGAGCTGAGCAGGCTGCAGTAGGCGGAAGGCTTCTCCCCAGAGGCCTGCGAGGGCCAGCATCCAGGCCTCACTCGGGGCTCGCGGGAGGCCTCTATGCAGATCACACCTTGCGCAGTGGACAGAGGCCAGTCTCGCTCAGGCCTACGCATACCCACAGGGTCTGGCCCGCCCCAGCCAGGCTCAGTGGAGCACTCTTGCCCTGCACACCGCCACTGTCCTGCGGCCACACCTGCTGCCGGCACTGCAGCCACTCCAGACGCCAGGTTCAGCTTACAGTGCCACTGCGGTGCCAGAGGCGCTTTGCCGATGCCTCCACTCACTGTGCCTTGAGGATCACATCCCCCCCCTCCGCCAGCCACGCGGGCTTGAAGCCAGGCTCCCACGGGAGCCGCTATGGCAGCTCAGTGGGGCCATGTGAGAGCGGGGTCAGGACAGGGTGAGGGCAGCAGCTCTCGACCTCTTGTTAAAGAATGTCGCTTCTCAGCACATGCACAAAGAAGCCCTTGCAGAAACAGGTGAGGTAGGAAGTATCCGCCTGGATACCACCCTACCTGAGAAAGCAGTCCTCAGGCTGCCTCTGCACGGAAGGAGGGAGCCCGAGCCTGGCCACCTGGAGTACCTGCCCTCGTGAACGCAAGCTGCTGCACAGCGGGCAGGCACGAAGCCGTGCAGTTGCAAAGGAACTGTTCCTAGTTTATGCCATCTGTGAGAGTTATTTCTTTAAGGATCCTCAGGATGTAAAATAAGAGTATGTCAAAAAAAAAAAAGTTGGTTTAGAATGATATTCTAACATGGAAACAAAATTTGTAACACCACACTATAAAGTTAAAAAGAAAATGGTATAATAAAGGAAATACAAAGGCTTTGGCATGGTTTTTACAATCAACAATGGTTAATTCTGATATGTAGTTGTGAACCACTTCAAAACACTTAATTTAAAACTCTTGCAAGCACTTTTAATTGATTAGGAATGAATTCTAGATGCACAAATGATTGGACTGTGAACAATAATACAACTACATCTAAGAACAATTAACTTCTGCTGGCCAAAATAGGAACGTATGATTTCATGGAAATGTGTATAAAACATCTATAGAGTATTCTTGTCAAATATAAATGAAATTAACTTTATTATAGAAATCATTCTGAGGATTTCTAGGGAAGACAAATACTTACATTTTGACATAAAACAAATTGGATTATATCGAAGACACACTCTACCTTTCAGCTATCAACTTTTTCTTCCTTGAATTTATATCTTACCCTTTTTTGCACATAAACCTCATCTGTTAACAACCTTTGGAAAACCAACATATTTCTTACATAAACGTAGTGCATGTCATCCCAGGTTTAATTATACGCAAGGAGTGACACAAATGCAGAGCATCAGTCCATAAACTAGGAACAGA
Source organism: Myocastor coypus (assembly GCA_004027025.1). Taxonomy (NCBI): domain Eukaryota; kingdom Metazoa; phylum Chordata; class Mammalia; order Rodentia; family Myocastoridae; genus Myocastor; species Myocastor coypus. The sequence continues at coordinate 47,232 of PVJA010000366.1, read as the reverse complement.
TGGGCAGAAGGACTTGCTATACCTGGATAAAACTCTTAAATCGTGGCAGATCTTCTTGATCATGGTTTCCTCTCTCTTTCTCTTTTTTTTTTTTTTTTTTTTTTTTTTTTTTTTTTTTTTTTTTTTTTTTTTTTTTTTTTTTTTTTCTTCTTTTAAACAACCTCATGACCAACCCGGGTCAAGCCTCCACCAGTCTACATTGTCCTTGTGTTTTCATTATAACATACAAATGCCCATTTACAAAGAATACACCAAAATGAAGAAAGGTTTGGATACCAAAATGAAGATTTGTTCCGACTGAAATCGCGCCTTCGCGTGCAGAGGTCTCACAGAAGCCCGGCCAACCCAGGCCAGCGGGGGTGCTTCCACACCTTTCCATCGCGCTTTTGTCTTTCTCGGGCACCCCGTGTGGCCACGAAAGTCAATGACCAAATAGTACAACTTCCTTTTCTTTCTTTACTGTAATCTTGGCCAATACTGAGACATGTCAGGTTCACTTCCAGGAACCTGGACTGGAACTGACACACCGGGAGAAATGAGACCTAGAGAGATGGAAAAGGGAAACCGTCTTCAAGGGATGAGCATCTCTAAGCCTAGGCGTCTGTAGGCTTTGAAGAGCTCCAGTCCTTGCTAACGTGGTTCACTGCATTTCTAAGAACACCACAATTCTTCCAAGCTGGACATGGCAGCACTCATATGCCCTCCCTCCCAGCACCTGGGAAGGCTGAGACAGACTGCCACTGAGTTAGAGGCCAGCCTGGGCTAGATGGTGACTTTGAGATCAGTGTGGGCTAATAGCAAGGCTCCGTCTCAAAAAAAACATAAAGTTATGCAATAGCTTTCAAACAGCAAAGCATAAGGAACTGGACAACCTGTGATGCAGACAAAGCTACTGCGTCCCCAGCCCCCAAGGAAAGGAGAAGTCTTCCAGGGGCGTGTAACGGGCAGTGATGGAAGACAGCAGGGGGCCTGCATGGTACTGAAGGGCACCCAGGAGCCTGGCGCCACCACAGCCCGTGCCAGCTGAGTCTCAGCTCAGGGCTTGGCCTTCAGCCTCATCTCCACATACACCACGAGTCACAACGTTAAGGAGAATGTGCACATGACTCAGTCTCCCCTTTCAGTCAGTAGTGCCTAAAGACCAGGGCAGCAAGCCTAACACCCTCAGGGGAGGCTCTGAGTCAGCTCTGAGAGCAGCTGGCCAAAACCACAGCAAAGGCAGCCCGAGGGCACCCGAGACTCACCCGTGGACGTGGCCCCCGTGGCACCCATGGGCTGGCTGTTCATGTGGGTCTGCATGTGCGGGGGTGTGTAGGCGTCGTAACTCCGCCCATTCACCGAGGGGCTAGTGGGCAGCATGCAGGAGTACGAAGAGGTCTGGCTGGGGACAGGGGGCTGTGGGAGAGAGAGCCAGGTCACCAAGGAGTGGATCTGAGCCACGCCCAAAGCAGGCCACAGCCAGGCTCCAGCTGCCCACCCATCCACCAAGTTCCACCAGCACACACCTGTCCTCCCAGTATATGAGAGGCTGAGGCAGGAGGCCAGCCATAAACTTGAGGCCAGCCTGAGCTACATAGTAAGGCCCTGCCTCAAACAAAAAACAAATTCAGAAAGCTCAGCCTTTAGACAATGGCCTGTGCCATCCCTGCGTGGCCAGGGCCTCTGGCCACCGCTCTTCTCTGATAGTGTCCTCAGAGAGCCTGTGGCAAGAAGACCCAGTTCCTGCGCCCTGCACCTTTCCTGGGGAACCTCAAGCTCCAGGGAAGAGCATGCTAGGGACATGGACCTGGGCTCGTGGAACGCAGTGACACGTGACGACCTGGGGCGACACGGCCAGCAGCAGAACAGAGCTGCCCTTGCTGATGCGGGCTGGCCCGACAGGCGTGTCAGGGCTGCTTCCCTCAGAGCCCTTGCTTAGCACTGAGAAGCGGGAGGGCCAAGCAGAACTCCCTCAGGTGCCCGCCCTTGGGGCAAACAGACAAAAGCATCAGGCTAGCTTTGAGGCAGGGGCAGGGATACTGTGCTCTGTGCACAGAGGCCCCCTTCTCAGGGATGGCCCACCTAAGGGACTGGGCCAGCTTGTGCAAAATGCTGGCCACCCGATGGACACACAGATGGACAGCCAGCCCTACTCTGGAAGCCAAGCTCAGGCTTCCCCAAGGGGGCTCAGTGGTCGGCCACGTCCTCTGCTGTGCTGAGGCCAGCAGCTCTGTCTGGAGGGACACTGCAGCCCCCGGCCCCCAAAACACCCTGACAAGGGGCTCTCAGTGGTGCCCAGCTTATTTCCCATGGTTGTCTCAAATACCAGACACATGACCATCACAACACCGCAGCCTCATTAAAGCAGACCACCAGGCATTGGGTTCACAAGGGCAGACAGTCCCTGCGCACCCGCCCCACTTTCAGCTCTGACTCCGGGGCCAGGCAGCTGGACTCCAGGCCGCGGCCAGCAACCCTCGGATGTAAGCAGGTCGAGCCCTGTGTGGGCCCTGGGAGCTGTGTGTGCCGCCCTTCCAGAGGAGTCGCAGGCCCCTTAGCCTTGAGCTTGGCTGTTACCGGGACCTGGAATCCAGCAGAACTCACTCTCTCCTACCTCCTCACACCAGCCGCCTCCAACCACGGCCCACCGGGAGACCAGGATGGCCACTGTGGCCACTGCCTACCACCCAGAGGGCACCTCCCCCTCCTAGGCACAGCCAGCCTGAGCCAGCACTAGCTAGCAGGGCTATTTCTCTTCTGCACGAACAACACCAAGCTCTGGGCGGCCACCTGCGGGGCCAAGCCATGGGGGCTCCCATGTGCACCTGCACTCCTCCTCCTCAAAGGCCCAGACCAGCCATCAGGGCTGGCCTCCGAGGAGAGAAGCCGTGCCGCCTCTGTGGCCTGTGGCTGGCAGCGCCGCACTTACCTGCATTGGCAGGTTGTTGGCCATGGTGAAGCTGGGCATTGGGGGCAGCGCGCTGTAGGTGTTGGTGAGGGCTGTGTCCGTGCGCCCCAGCATGGAGCCGGACGTGAAGGAGGACACTGCAGAGGGAGAGACCGGGCGTGGTGAGCAGCGCCCAGGCCAGGACCGGAGGGCGAGGGCTGGGGGGCGCTGGTTACCAGGGGTGGTGGGCTGCGGGATGGGCTGGTAGACACTGGTGCTGAAGCTGCTGCTGATGGGGATGTGGCTGGGGGTGCCGCTCGCCTGCCTGCGCTGGTTCCGCAGCTTCTCCTCCCGCCTCCACTTGGCCCTTCTGTTAGAAAACCAGACCTGTGGAGCAGGAGAGGAGGCCGCGCTCAGCCTGGCGCGCCCGAACCAAGGGCCTGCACGCCCCCGGGCCCCACTGCCCCACCTGGGCCCTACCTGTATCCTTGCCTCGGGCAGGTCAATTTTGGCCGCTAGTCTTTCCCGAGCAAACACATCGGGATAATGGGTTCTCTCAAACTCTGCAAGAGGAAGTCAGCGCCACGCGGCGTCTCAAGAACTCGAAGGTGCGACCTGGCTCCCGGTCACCCCCATCCACCAGTTCCCACTGGCTACACTCGGGGTACCAGACAGATGTCTTTGGGACAGCCCTGCGACACTGCTCGAAACAGCTAGATTACCAGGCACCCTTTCTAAATCAGACTTGTCACCCCTGAATTAACAGAAAGCAAGGAGGATGCTGCACCGCCCTCGCCGCAGCCCTGACCAGAGCCAGCCTGTCCTGCGGGTGGCCCTGGCCCCGACCCCTGCCAGCCAGCACCTTTCTCCAGGGCCTCAATCTGCTCCTGAGTGAAGGACGTCCTGTTGCGCTGTAGCTTCCGCTTCAGCTGCAGCCGCATCTGCGCCTCGTCCGAGTCTTCCCCGTTGGAGCTGATGGAGTTGGCATTCTCGCCCGTGCCTTCCTGCTGCTGGCACCCATCTGGACAGAAAGAGGGGCTGTGAGAGGCCGGAGAGGACCAGGCGGGCCTGGGGCCCAGGCCGGGACAGTGTCACCACATGCCTCAGGTGGCCAGGTGGCCGCCTCTGGGAGGATGCCGGCCAGGCTGGGTACTGGCTGCGATTCTGCCCTTCCTACCTCACCAAGTGGCAACTTGGCTGTCTGCAGAAGAGGAAACAGTCCCTAAAGGGGACGCATCCCTGACACCCCAAAGCTTCCCCGCCCTACCCCAAACCTCTCTACCTATGGCTGTGTTGGGAAAATACCAGAGTGATAAGCGCAATTTCAGCTGATCTATAATCAGTAATTCCCAGCTAATCAATTAGATGTTGATAGGTTTGTAGAAAATGCTATTAAGAAACCAAACCAAGCTTGTAATCTTTTTAAAAAAATATTTATCTAGTTTTTATTTGAATTCTGCACAGTCAATTTCATTTTAAAGGTTGTGAATTTAGAAGTACTGGCATTGTTCTGCAGTTTTATTCAACTATTGTGTGAGTGTGCGTCGCCTTGACACCTATTACGAGCACAGCTGTAATTATATCATCACCAAGAACAGGCTATAATTGCTGAAAATGGAATTTTATATTTAGATAAAAGGACTGTCCATTCTTTGTAATGTGTTGCACCAGAGAAAAGTAAGATTTCTTTTAAATTTTCAACGTGTAATTTTAAAAAAGAAACGGAGTTCACTGACTCGCTCCACGCGCCGCACCGTGCCGCAGCCGAGCACCGGGCCTCTCCTCCAGCGGCACGTTTTTAATTGGGGCATCTCCATGACTTTTCATGTAATTTCTGTCATTACACAGGGGAAAGTTTTACTGTTTTCCTCTGCCCTCGGAGGGCGAGATGTGTGCTCCAGCTGTCCCTGTCTCCCACCTTGCCTGTCTGAGGCGAGGGACTCACACCACACGGGCCAGACCCTGCGTCCTGAGACCCCCAAGGGACACCCCCCAGGGATGGCGGCGGACAGGCAGCTGCAGGGGAGGGGCAGGCGGCCGGTGGGAATCCACTTGGCCAGGAATATCATTTATAACCAGGACACAATGGGCAGCGCCTTCAAAGAGCCCGGGGAATTGTGACAGGATCTAGTGGGATCCTTTCAGGAACTTTGAAATGTTTTAAAACCCCAACTTTCTCCCCCATTTAAACAGGCGGATTCATCGGCACTGGCCACCATATGGGCCCTCAGAGATCTATTGAGATGACCACCAACACTTGAATAGCGCGGGGCTGCTTTTCAGCACGCACAAAGCCCCGCCAGTGAGGGAAACCATTAAACGCCTGGGCAGCAGCGTTGGCAAACTTTCGTGGGCAGAATTTTGAGGCCACAATGAGCACAGGCAACAAAAGGATTCTCTTGAGGCGCGCGGCGGGCCACATTGTGTTACAAGAAGCCAGTCAACAGACTTTTCAGCGCAGTGTGTTAACCCCTCGGCTCTGCTATCATTAATCACTGTCCCAAGCAGGGCATGGGGCCTTCCCCATGCAGGATGCTGCCGGCCAGGCTGAGATGAGGACCAGGAGGGGAGGGGGGAGGGGCCAGGCTAGGAGAGGGTAGGTGATGGAGGGTGGGATGGAGGGTTTGGGGTCCCAGGCTGGATGAAGATGGGGGTCTCCCTGCTCCACAGGGTGTGCCGGGGGACAAGTGTGCCTGTGCAGAGGGCCCAGAGGGCGACAGCAACATGCAGAGAGGAAGTTGGAGCCCAGAAAGGCGTGAGAGGAAATGACAGCCAAAAAGGAAAGGCGTGGTCCCATGCCTTCTCCCTGGGGTGCTCCCAGGAACGTCTGGGTCCTGACTGCCCTGACTGCAACTCTAGAGGAGGAAGATAGAGTGCCCCCACTTTGTGTGGGTGTGAGGAAGATGCCCAGAAGGGCCTGGACTGCAGCTGGGGAGCCCTGGCCGTCTGCCTTCCTGTCACTGTGAGCTACATGCCCAGCTGGGGCACTGGGTCCCTGGGAAGACCATGCCCGAAGCCTGGTGGGGCTTCCTGGTCTCCTAGGATGGGCAGAGACCGAGGTCCACACACGTGCATACATCCACGTGCACAAACACAAAAGCGTGCCCACACAGGCACCCTGCACACCCTTCCACATGCTCTGATGTATGCCTTAACACTCGAGGGGAAATGTCAGCAGGGAGCTGGCAACTGGATTTTAAATCCTCTTTTTTTAAAAAGTGCAATTCAGGGCCAGCAAGAAGTGGGGCCAGAGGCCCCAGCCCCAGGTCAGCTCACATCCCAGAGTCACCTGGCTCCTTGGAAAGCAGCAGCTGTCCCCAGTGAGGCGGTGATGGTGCCGCTTAGACTAGGCCCCTCCTGGCCCCTTGGGGGCTCTCCCTTCCCTCCAACCTCCTAACAGACTCAGGGTGAACGCTGTGCCCCACCCTGCATGAAGGGTGCAACGACCCCTCACCCACCCACGCTGCGGGCCCTGCATGCTCCTCACTGGGAATGGGATTTGTGTCCTGGAGGAGGAGGAGAAGAAAGAGGCCAGGAAAGAAAATCATTCCTGGGTTTCTTAGTGTCGAAGGCAGTGAGGCGGAAACTGAGCAAGAAAAGATAGCGGCGGCACCTTCCCGGCTGCTCCGATCAAACCCAGGCCTTGGGATGGAGGGAGGAGGGGACAGGATTGAACCCTTAATGACCTGGTGAGTCTCGCGTCTCCAGTGGTCTGGGGACAAGGGCAGGGCAGTTTCTCCCTCTGGATCCCTAGCTCGGCCACAGGACCTGGGCCCAAGGAGTCGTCCCTATGGCTGTCACCATTTCCACCCAATGGAGCAGGCGGAGATCAGATCTGTCCCTTGGGGGTTGGACTCCAAGTTCCAGGACAGAGCAGGGAGGGGGTGTCTGCACATGCCGTGTCCATGTCCCCCACGACCCCGTGTGCACCAGGGTCAGGGTACAGGTGACAGACAGTTCAGTGCCTCAGCCAGCACCACCCCCAGGCCCAAGGTCACACAGCCCCCAGGAGGCAACCGCCCCAACAGCGCCACCTATGGCAGGAAGAGGAGGGGTCCACTTGCTGCAGAGCCCGGCCTGGCCCGCACCCTCCCCAGGACCACGCAGGACTTTGGAGGGTCCTGGCTCCTGCACCAGGCTGTGCCGTACTCCTGCACGCCCAGCCCCAGCACCACGACCCGCGGCCTCTATCTTCCCAGTGTCCGTCCTATATTGTTTCCTGCTCTTAAAACTGACATGTCTAATTGGCAATTGGTGCCGAATCGTGTCCAGAGGTCTCTTGTGGAACATTTCTACAGCTGTCTCCTCCAACTAGATGCTTATTCATGTCGCCTTAATGAGAAACAAAACGTTCTCTAATGAGCAATTACAGAGCGACAGGATTGTTCCCATAACAAATTCTTGCGAGTGACAGAAGCATCCTTTGTACCAGATATTCCGAATACTGTTGCCGATTCCCCTGCCCTCACTGGCCGGTGAGGCACTGGACACAGAGCCTAGGGGTCCCAGGGTCCCTAACTGGCCGCACAGCACTCCCACAGAGACACAGGCCACCGTCCTCCCACACATTATCCCCCGGTGTGGTTGCAGTACAGCGCTGGGCTGACCATCCTCAGCTCCCTGCTTCCTGGCTTCACTGAACCCCTCCTGGACAGGTCCTCCCCCACCCCACCTGCCCATCCCCCTGCAGAGGCCCTGGCTCCCCTCCACCCTGGGACAGGGGCCACCCACTGAGGGGGACGGAGCAGGTAAAGGACAGTGGCTGGTGGTGGCTGCAGCCTCACCTCCCCTGCCCATGGGCATCTTCCCCTGCAACAGCCCCTCACCCGCCCGCGTGGGACCAACTCAGGCCAACGAGGTGCCCGTAGACACACTGCAGCTCACCCAGGGCTGTCGGCACAGGGCTGAAGGGGGCTCTCACCCCAGGCGGCAGGTGTGCCGCGCCTGCTGCGCGCTCCCTCTCCCACCCGAGTACATGCTCCCACACACAGCCACACACTGCACCGCCGGCCTCCTCTGTGCCACTCCTGCCAGGCCCACCACCACACCCCACCTCAACACAGGCCCCCAGTGCCCTGGACACCCACGCTTGGTGTGAGTGAGGGCCGCTTGGTTCTTACCCTGTGTGGGCTGCCCAGGCACGGAAGTCCCCGGATACCACCCCGGGCGGGTGCCCCAGCTTCCGGTCTGCCCATTCAACATCCTTAGTTTATCATACATGCCGTCTGCGCCCATCTGCTGCTTTTCGCTAGCCAGGTTGCGAAGAACTCTGTTTATTGACGACACCTGCAGATCAACCCAAGTCAGACCACATGGCAGCATCGCCATCCCTGCCTGGTTCTCCCACTGCCCACCACAGAGAGGGTCTCTCCACAGGAGGGGGCTCCGGCCACCCTGGCCAGAGGGTGTGCACAAAGCGGGCCCCCTGGGGTCAGAAGGAAGTGGGGCTGGGCGGAGTTGGGGTTGGGCCTCCCTTGGAGCAGGCTCAGGTGAGACCTGGTGTAGGTCCCCTCCCCATGGGGCTTCTGTCTGGGAGGGGTATGGCCCACCAGGGCTGGGCAGGGGCCCTGCAGGGGCTAGGACCTGCCTCTCATTTGCATTTTCGTCCTTGACCCCAGTGCCTCCCCCAGCCTACCAGCAACTACCCACCTGCCCTGCATTTGCTGGAAGGGAACACCTCCCCCATGTTGACCCCCATTTTCCAGAAGGTCAGCAAAGCTCAGGGCCCCCTCTGCCACCCCAGAGTCACTGAAGGGAGAATGAGAACTCACACTCGGTATGTTGTCGTTGGTGCAGACCCCCTCCGACAGCAGTCTGTCTCGGATTTCCCAGGCAAAGATGGATGGGCACTCCCGCTTGTACTGGGCTATCTTGCTCACAACTTCTGGAGTTGCCACTCGGGGCTTGCTGCCGCCAATGGCCCTGGGTCGGATGGAACCGGTCTCGTAATACCTGCCCAGAATTTTACTCACACACCCGTTGGACACCTGCATTGGGGAAGTGGACAGAAAATCACATTATTAATAATTTCAAGACAAAAATAAAATTGTGTAAGTATGCATTAAACAATGACAAGCTTACGTTTTGATTGTCCAGCACTTGGACTTTTGCATCTGCATGGGTCTATAACACAAAAATATACCTTCAATGGTACGAGAGCTCACTGTAGTGCTTTTCTTAAAGTTACATCGGTAGCCCTAAAAGCTACAAATAGGGGGTGACTTTCAAATATCTTGCACTAAAAAAAAAATCTTGAAAAATTAAAAAAAAACTCTTCCTAAATACTGCCAGAAGATGCATCAAAACGAAGTACACTACATTTTTTGGCTGACCTTGCTCCAAGGGGTGTTATGTTCTAACGAGCAAAGGGGAGAAATAAATTGAATTTCCACTTTCCTATTAAAAATATGCCCAACTGAGGAAAAGCGCGGGGACGGCACTTCCCGTTCCGGACGGGCGTGGGCCCTGCAGCAGCAGGAAGGACAGGCCCATCTCTCTGGGGACAGAGAGGGGCTTCTGCCCCCGTTCAGGTTGCAGCCCTCAGCTCGGCGCAGTGTGTGCACTGCTGCACCGTGGTGCCCCTGCCACACGGACAGGGCAAGGGGCATTCGTAATACACACATCGTTTTTTTCTGAAGCAGATGAATTCTCTTATGTAACTGACTCAAGTTGGAAGAGACAAGGGAAGACAGGGGAAGAGAGGGAAAGCTGGAAGACAGGGTGAGGTGGGGTCCGGCAGCGCAGCATTTGCAGGAGGAAATGAAGAGAGGGCGCTGAGAGTGGAGCCGGCAGGGGCCGGGAGGATCACCTGCAGAATTCGGGAGATGTCACACGGCCGGGCCCCGCTGTGTGCGAGTTCCACGATCTTCTGCCGGGTGGAGTCCGGCAGTGGCCGCCCGTTGACAAAGACACCACCGAGCTGATTCACACCACTGTGACCTGAGGCAAGGGGCAGGAGATGAGAAGAGGACCAGTGGGAGAACCAAGAGGAGGAAGAGGAGGCAAAAGAGAAGGAGGGGAAGAAAGGGAGAGAGAGAACCACGATGCGCGCTCAGCTCCCTGCCTGCCCACGCCAGCGCATGGTCCTTGCTGTGGAGCAAGCAGGCCACACAACAGAACCACAGGCCGGGCAGACCCCAGGCAGCCTGGCCCGGCACCCAACGCCCCTTCCCAACCACACGGGCCTCAGAGCTGACAATCGCCAAGGAGCCCAGGAGGGCACACCTGGACCCATGCAGTACCACTGCAGCCACCACCTTCTGCAGGAGCCACCGCTGGGCTCCCAAGCCTGTCCTGCTGAGCACTCTCTGCTCCTCCCAGAAACGCTGGGGTGTCGCCACAGGCTGTGACCTACTGTCCCACCGACCTCAAGGCTCCACAGCCCCAGCGCCCCACATCCCCTGCCTTGGAGCCAAATTCCAGAGGTGGGTGGCTTTGCCACCAGAACTCTGGCGACGAAGCTCAGTACTGGCCCTGCTGGGTTGTTTTTGTTCTTTCACAGAGGAGGGAAAGGAACTGAAAACCAGGGTGGCCAAGCAGAGAGCCCCAGTTTGGGTCCCAGTGACCTAGAAGCAGCTGGAGGAACTCGAGGGAGAGGGTCACTGCCCCAGAGTCCACACAACACCGTCCCTCCCCTCCTCTGCCGAAGCCCATCTAGCCTTTCATAAGGACGGGCCAAGCCAAAGTCCAACTCGAGACCCACGGCAAAGCTCATAACCCAGTGCTGCCCCTCCGTCCACACCCAGAGCCCCCTCCTATTGTCTGATTTTGGGGACCAGGGAGCCCCCAAACCTCGGCGCAGAGGCGGCCAGCCCCCAACGTCTGGCCTTTAAATTTTCCAACCTGCAGCCCGAACCTAGAGCAGCCCTCGGCCGAGAAGCGAAGCTGGGCTCCGCAGCGGCGCCTGTCTCCGCTCCTCTCTTCTCTGCTCCTCGGAGCCTCCTGATAAATTGACTCCGGGAGCCTGAGCTTCCTAGCAATAAATAAGCTCCAAATATAGAAGAGGGGGGAAATATGATGAGCCTCTCTGACATTTGTCTTTAAAATAAAACGAGCTGCACGTCAAGTTTGAGCTTAATTTCTGGAAATAGGCGGAAGTCGCTCCGGATCATGCACGGAAGGCTAATTGAAAAGATCAGTTGGGCGCTGGTGGCAGCCCTGTCACTTTCTGACAGAGCTCCGCTCCGGGAAATTGCATCGTCACGACAAACGGGACCGTGATAAAACGACCCCTTCCGTCCCTATTTGTAGATCACTCAGACGAGATTGGACTGCGCCCCTTTCCCCTTCGAGGGGCGCCGAGGTTTAGGGGTAGCCCAAGGCTGCGGCCGAGGGGGGGGTTCCTCTGTGCGGGGGCCAGGGCCTCAGCGCAATGAGAAGTGACAGGCGTTTGGGGCTCTGGGCTGCGGCCTGGACGCGGCGGGACCGCGCTCCTCCAGCCAGCAGGCCTCCCCTGCTGCTGAGCCTTGCCGCCCCCGCCTGGTCCCCGGAGGTAACCAGGACGCTGCATCTGGGGCTGGGGCCTCCCGGGACGGGCCACGGAGGCTCTGCACACTCCTGCGCCAAGGCATCGGGTCTCGCAGCCAAGGCCTCCCTGCACGGAGCTCGAGCCATCCCCGGCCAGCGCCTCCGCCAGCGCTGCGAAGGCGGTGAGGCCGCGCTCAGATCCGCCCAAGGTTAGGCCTCAATCATCGCGTCTGTCCCTGGGGACGCCAAGCGCTCGCCCAGGGGCGATGACTGTGAGCCTCGAATTCGACCGCGAAGCCTCCAATAGGAAAACATATGGTGCCAATTTAGAAGCTCCGCGCCCCGCGCGCTGTGAGCAGAACCCTTGGGCTGCGCGCTCGGCCAGGAGGCTGGGCTCCCAGGGTCGCCACCTGTGCCCCTTTGGGAGAGTGGCGCCCACCTGCCCAGGTGCTGAGCTGGCGAAGCGCGGCCTTCTGGGCTCCAGGCTGCTGAAGACCAGGCCTCGCACAGCCGAAACCTCCAGGCAGACCCCAGGGCAGCCCCTGTCCCACGGCACGAAGCAGGCGCAGCAGGGCTGAGGCCCCGGGGTCGGGTGGGGGGCACGGGTGTCTGGGAGACCCGGGATGCTGGGGCAGCCCAAGTGCAGGCAGCCCCCACCCCACCTACCCTGCCTGGCCGGGGCCGGGCCCCAGGCCACAGCCCCCACCCTGCTCGCCCTCTGGACGCGGCTGTGGCAGCCGCGCCCAGGGGCCTCAGCTCCCAGCTCGCCCCGCCCCACACGCCCGCCCCTCTTTGGGGTCAGAGCCCGGGCAGGGGGGGAGGGGGGAGTTACTGGATTGGGGGGATGGGGTGTCTCCACCCGCACAGCCAGCTCTGCAGGCCCGGCCCTGCCATCATCCCTCCTGAGGGTCCCGGCCCCCCACAGCCCCCACCGCAGCCCCAGGCCTGGCACTTACTGTTCTGCATGCTGGCACTGGCTGGGGGCTGCGGGGTCCCTCGGGGCTGGAGTGCGGGACGCTGTCAGCAGGAGAAAGGAGTTAAACCCGGGGCTGCACCAGGCAGGCCTGATCCCCACCCGCAACCTGGGCCCGTGGAATCCGCCTTATTTGGAAACGGATCCACTCAGGGCTTGGGCCGGCTGAGGGTCCCCTTCCTCTGCTCCGGTGCAGGTCAAAGTGCTCCTACGCTTCAGGTAACAGTCCAATATTCCCAGCAGAGCTCCACCAGATCCTTCTATTAGGGAAAACCATGCCCTGATTCAGACTTCTTCTATCTGAACCCTAATGCAGAAATACTCTGTAACAGTCTAGACTCTTTCAGTATAGCCCAGGGCAGCACTGCAAAACTTGCCTGAAATCGGGAAGGTCTGTCCACTCTCCGAATGGAAAGCTTCACACATCTGCTCACCCCTAAAGTCTTCTCCCTAAGACAGAACACAGGGAGACAGGGGCAGGTGAAATTGCAGGTTGTGGCTCCAGCCCCATCTCAGGCCCAGTGGGCTTCTGGACTCAGCCCCGCTGCAAAACCCAGACCCCAGCAGGCCATCCACATTCCGGATGGCCCCTGCCACTGGACAAGCTGCCAGATGGCGAACGAAGGGTGCTCTGGGATGGACTGCGAGACCTGGAGAATCTTAAGAGTGTCTTTCACTTTGCAGAATTAGCATCCAGGGGAAGGGGCACACGAGACCAGAGCACATGCCGAAGAAGCCAGACCCAGGGGAGGGAGGAAGGCGGCCAGGCCCTAAGTTTGCAAGTTCGGGGGAGGGAACCCCAGAAAACAAGGTGACAACCCTTCCTGAGGGAGCAGGCCGGAGAAGGGCTGCCCGGCTGTACGCCTCCTTCCTTGAGTACTTGGGCCGCTGCCTCTGGTCTGAAGTCTCTGGTTACCCCTTCATTGGGCCCCCCAAGGCTTTCAGGACAGCCTCCCTTTTCTTTCCCAGCCTTCTGGGGCTCCGCAAGCAATCGCAAGCCCAGCCCCCCTCCTTGCTTCTGGTAACCTGGGTGTTTAGATCGCGCCCCCGTCCTGCACAGTGACACAAGCAGTCCACCTCGGCTCGCTGATTACACAGTGCGAACAGGAGGGGGTGAGCGTGGCCAGAAGCTCCTCCAGACGCGAACAATGGCTGCTGTTCCTGCTCTTTCGGAGCAAGCCCAGGCCCCAAGGTTCCGAGCAACAACTCCCAACTGGTGGGGAGCATGGACCTGCGGTAGGGGAGACCCAGAGCCGCCAGGCAGGCCCCATCCTCTGCTCGCCTATCCTTCTGGGGCAGGCAAGAGGAGAAACAGAAACCTTGTTCCTCCTCATAAATATCCAGGGTAACTGTGCCACCGATGTGAGCTGTTGGGGGCAGCAGAAAGATACACGGGCGCTGTGGGGCACTCGGGTGGAAAGAGTGCAACCGAGAGCCCTCTCGCTCTCCGGAGGTTCACCCCCAAAGAGGCACGGTAACATTACAGCCGCAGCTTCATTTCTGTCTGCTTTTTAAAAATTATCCTTCTTCTTCTTCGCTCGCCTGTGATAATCCTCATGCTGCCTGCCTGGCAGCAGGATAGTTCCAAGAGACGCATTCTTCTCTTTGAAGCTATTTGTCTGCTGATTTTTAACTAACTAGGCGGCAGCTTAAATGCAGAAAAATAAACCTCACCAAGGACTTTTTCTCAGCATCCGATGGATCGTGGCCTGGTAAAAGCTGCCTCGGCAGGGCAGGACTGCACCGCCTTTGGCTCTCCAAGACCCTTTCTCGACTCTGCAGGCCCAACTGCAGCCCTGTGCAAGCGGGAGGAAAACCCAGCTGCGACCCGGAGGTGCTTCCCCGGCGTCGGGCTTCACTCGGAGGAGTGAAGCTTGTGAACTCCTGTCCCTGGGCCACGCCGCGCACAGCACAAACCAGGGCCCCTTTCCCGGCTGGTGCTTCTTGGTGCCATTTTAGAAAATGCCCTAGCAGATCCCCAAAAGGCCTTGCCGATTAATTTTTGAAGCAGCTGCGAAGGTGCTAACATTCCAAGTTCTGGTTCTGCTCTCTCCTAGCCAGCTCTCAGCTAAGAAGCTTTCTAATTACTTAAGGAAACGTTAACACTTTCAGCTCAAGCAATCCCAGAGTGCGAGCAGGACACCCGGAAGCAGTTGCGGCATCTCAGAGGGGCCTGATCTGGGCTGCCGCCCAAGCTCCAAACCCGGCCTGGAGTTGGTGCAGCTTAATGGGGCGACCGAGCTGCACCCAGAGTGAAGGAGATTCCCCAAATCTCCCAAGCTACGGGAGCCGTGGTCCCCAGGCCACTTGCCCCTCCTTGTCCACACACAGGCCTCAGCTCCCCAGTGTGGCTGTTGCTTTTATTAATTTCCAAAACCTAATCCCAAAGGGTAAAGGGGAGAATGTGTCTTCCCTCCTCCTGCCCCTGGGCCAGAGAGTAATTAGCAATTAGGATGACAAAGTTTTACTCTCCAGGGCCAAGTAAGATAACAACTAATCAAACCTCCTTCAGAAGTCTGCGGAGGTCACAGGCTGTAAAAATTGTAATGTCAACGGCAACAACTACTATTCCCCTCGGTGCGCGGCAAGACTTGGAGGCACTTTGCTTTCATTTCTGTTGCCGCCCCTCTCCCAACCTTCCCAAGCTCCAGTTAAACACCCAGAATAGTTTAGAGAGCTTTGGGGCGGGTGAGGAAGGAAGAAAGAAAAAAACCCACATTTTACTTTGTTTTTAAACTTTCTAGAAATCACTCAAAGCTGAAGGGCCAGGTTTTAGCACTCGAAAAAGAAAAGCGTTTCCACTTGAAATTCAACTCCATTTCCCCCAATTACACTTGCTAAAATTCAGGGCTATTATGGCGCAGGGAGACTGAGAAAATCTACTCCGGGAAAGAGGCAACAACTTTATGAACTTTGAAAAGACACTTTTCCTCCCGGGGTCTTAGAATCCAAAAGCTCTCGAATTACTGCAACTAATTAGCTAGGAGAAGAGGTGATCCGAGGAAGAGGGAAAGCCAAGATTTCATATAGATTGTTTTTAAAGCCCACACAAAGAAAAAAAAAAAAAATCGGTATTCAGAGGGAAAGTAAAAAGACATAGCCAATCCACCTTCCCAGACCTTTCCGGCTCCAAACTTGTTGAAATGGCAATCTCAGCGGCGGTATGGTCACAGGAAGCCAAGGAAAAATACCCACCGCTCCGGAGGCCGAGGCGGAGTGCGCCGGGTTTTGCAGGGCCAGGGCCAGGGCCGGGGCCAGGGCCAGGGCCAGGGCAGGGGGAGCCCGCAGAGCCCCAGTTTCCAAGTCTGAGCACGGCGCTCAAGTTGAGCTTTGGGCTGCAGGCAGTGCCTGGGCCTGAGGAAGCGGACAATCCCGGCTCGCCGGGCCGAGGTGTCTCGCCGCGCGTCCGCCGCCTCCTAGGCCTGGTGGCTCCGTTCCTGGCGGAGTCCCCGAGCGCGCGTGTGGGCGCCTCGCCGATCTCTCGGCTCCGGCTGCTGCGGTCCAGATGCTGCGGGGCGCTGAGGGCCCGGACTCCCCCGCGTAGCAGCCCAGTCGCACAAAGCAGGAGTGCGCGCGGCTCCGTGTCCCCGATCTGCGCGGCCCGCGCGGGACAAAGCGGCCAATCTCCGCGGCCGCTCGGGGCCCAGGCACCGCGCAGCCACCTTCGTTCTCGCCGCCAGCCCGGGAGCTTCGGGGACGCCGGGCCCGAGGGCGGCGCTGCAGCCTCGGTGCCTCCTGCGAGCTCGCCCGCGTCGCGCGCCCGCGCCCCAAGCCGCGCGCCCCGGGTTGGAGCCCGCGACGCAAGCTCCGGGGCGCGGGAGAAAGTTTGGGCTCTGGCCGAGAAACTTCTCCGACCTTGGAGTCCCTCGGGGCAAGGGAGGGACGCCAGGAGGGGATACGATCAGGGACCAGCCTCGCTGATGGCGATCAGATAAAGAAGGAAGAGGCCACTCACCTTTAGGAGGCATCCTGGCTCGCTCGCGGCCAAAGCTCCTGTCAAGACTTTTGTGGGGCTGGGGAAATTGTGGATGCTCTTTTGCTTTTGGGGGTTTTTCTGGCCGCCGCTCCTTAAAGACCACAACGGAGGGCAAGCACGGTGCCTGAGAGCAGCTGCTCGTGAGAGTTTTCTCCACGGACGCTGCTGCAGGGCTCGAGTGCGAGAGCAACGCCGGGATCCCTGGGAGGGAGACAGAGTGACAATGAGGCGGCTGTCAGGGTTGCAGCGTGCGAGATGAGACGCGGGGAAGCGGCCGCGGCCAGCACACCTAAGTGATCGGTGGTGCTCAGGGTGCTAATGTGTGCGCGGCGCCCGGCCTCGCCGCCACGCTCCTCACGGGCCCATTAGCGGAGCCTGACCTCTGTCATCATCCTCCAGCAAAACACTTCCTCCTGCGCCTGAACCAGAGCGGGAAATGGGGCCGAGCCACGGTTCGCTTTTCAAACCCACTAATCACTCCGCAACATGCAAATGCGCCGCTCGCTCCCACACAAAATATTGCTTTATGCAAAGCAGCGCCGGGGCCTCGCGCCAGCCGATTGGCCGCTCCCGCTCCCCGCCCGGCGCAATTGGTCCGTTTGTTTGAATATGAATACACTTGCTGCGCCCCGCCGCCGCCGCCGCCGCCGCCGTCCCGCTCCGCGCCGGCCTGGGCCCCGCGCCCGGCCCGCACCGCCCGCGTCCCGCCGCCGCCGCCGCCGCCGCCGCCGCGAGCTTCAGCGCTCGAAGCGCGGAGCCTCGGCCCGCAGCCGCGCCCCGCCCCGCCCCCCACGCGGCCGGGCCCACTCGCGAGCGGCGCCCCAGCCCCGCGCGCCCCTCCCGCAAGCCCCCGCCCGGCCTCGCCTGCCCTCGCGCGCGGCCCTCCCGACCCGTCCGCCCGGCCCGCGCAGGCCGGAGTGCGCGGGCGTCGCGGCCGCTGGCCCCGCGGGAGGAGCAGGCCGGAAGGGGGTCGGGCTCGGCCCGCCGGGCCCCGGAGCGGCCCTTTTTTCTCGCCTTTCTCTGCCCGGCGCGGCGCGAGGCGGCCGGCGCAGAGGCCGAGTAAACACGCGCTCGTGTGTGCGCAGAGGGCTGTGCAAAGCCGCGTCCCCCCAACACTCCCCACTTCTCCACGTGCCTTTGTTGACTGAGCGGCCGGAGCGGCGCGGGGGAGGGGCGGGGGCGCGGGCGGGCGCCGGGCGGGCCGGGAGGGCGCGTGCCGAGCGCCGGGCGTGGGGTGCGGGTTCCCGCGCTGCGAGCTGCCGCGGCCCGGCCCGAGGCACGGACGCGGCGCCCTTCCCTCGCGGCCGGAGCACGGGGAGGACAGTAAGTACGCGGCCTCCTTCCGTCGTCCTGCCGCCCAGCGGAGGCCAGCGCGCTGGAGGACGCAGCCCGGCTCGCTCCGAAGGCGCCCTCGGAGCCCTCCCTGCGGGCGCAGGAACGGGGCCGCGCATCCCTGGAGCCGGGAAGGGGCCCGGCGCGAGAGGGCCGGGGACCCGGGGAGGGGACGGGTCTGCGCCGCCCTGGCGCAGTGCTGCAACGGAGCACGCGGGCCAGGCAGTCGGGTCTGCTGGGCCCGGAGCGGCCTCGAGGCTCGCGGAGCCCAAGCGCGGCCCCATGGATCGCGCGGCCGAGGGCAAAGCCAGCCGGGCCCGGGCGCAGGAGGCGGTGACGCGGGCGCTGAGCCTCGGCCTCTGCCTCGGCGCCGGATTTCGCAGGACCGCGACTTTCGGGGACCCCTGCCAGTGGGTGCGGCTCGCGTTCTCCTACTCCCACTTGATACTGCTCAATCGAACAAGGGCGAAAAAGAAACAGGAACTCCACCGCGCCGGAGACACTGGGGACAGGTCCTGTAGCTCTGTCCGAACTGGAGGCGAAGATCATTTCTACAACTCAATTAGCGCCCGATGGATTAGCACCTTCTTAAACTCTGCCTCCAAAGAAGCAGCTGTAATCCCGTTGCTATCCCCCGCTTTGAGTCGGGTCGCCCCCACCCCCACCTATTCCGGAGAAAAGTTTTCACCAGAAACCGCAGGCTGCAGGTGCTGGAGCGGAAGCCACCTACGCGTCACTGGCGGTCGAGAGCCGCGGGGAGGACGCCTGGACCCTCGAGCAGGGACAGAGGGACCTGGTAGTTTCCGGGGTGCCAGTATTTGGGGCGAAAGAGGGGAGTGGGGAGGCTGAAATCCGAGAAAAGAGTTTGCAAAATTTAAAAGGAAAATGGTGGCAGCACAAGTCTGCCCTGGCCTAGTCCGAGACTCTGGGGCATACCCCCTCCCTCTGCCAGGTGTCCACGGCAGGATGTTGGGAAGGGGCACACGAAGGTGTCACAGGAGCTAGGCAGGCCAAGATCACGGAGGCTTCTCATTTGTGCCCTCATTAAAGGTCACTTCTGACCTTCGAGCCTAGCCCCTGCTCCCAGGGATTCTTCTCCCTTGTCTTTCCTGTTCCCCCTGTGAGCCGCTAAGGGGTCGCAATTTGGCTCTCAGTCTCAGAGCCCAGGGCTGCCCACCAGGTTACAGCATGCTCCCACTCGCAGTGCCCTGACCAACAGAGGCTGGCAGGAAGTGCCTTTCTGTAGGAGGAAAGTCTGGACAGACCCCCACACCGCTACAGTGCCCTGGACACCAGTCTCTGAGGGCCCGGCGGTGGGTCCCTGTAAGCAGGAGCCACGCAGGGTTCCTGACACAGAGAGAGGCCTTTGTCCAGCCCTCATTCCAGGACCTCCCCTGCCTTAGCTGCTCTCACCACCACCTTGCTTGGTTCTGACCACCAAGCCCAGAACCATCCACAAGCCCCAGCTGTGGCTGCACTCGGCGGCAAAGTGTCTTTCCCTGCTTCCTGCCAAGTGGTTAGTGTGATGTCCACTGACCCGGGGTGGCTAGAGTCCTTCAGCTTCTGTTTCCCCTCCACTCCCCTTGCTTAAAGAAACACTTTCCGGGATCTACCCTGGAGTGGTGGACTCACTGCCAGGCTACCGCTCCTGTAAGAACCCAGGGTTCTTGCAGACTAGATTCAGAAGATGTGCTTCTGCACGCACAGACCCAGAGGCAGAGCTCAGCTTTCCAGGGTCAGCAGCTGAGACCGCAGCCCCATTCCTTCCCCTGCTGCCCCGTTGTAGGCCCCCAGCCAGGCGAACCAGGTGGGCAGCTCCAGGCCCAAGCAGGAGGGAGCAAACGTTGGGGTTGCTCTCCAGGGCCACGGTGGCTGAGCACATCCTGACAGCCTCTTTAAATGACACTGATTGGGACAAGCTGTTCCCAGACCACATAAGGGCTAATCTGTCTCTTTATCAAGGCACTTGGGGGCTCAAAGCAAGTCTTATTAGTGACCAGAGGACAGAGGCGGTGGCCCAGGAGCCAAAGCCAGGCTCCCAGGTATTTAATCAGCCTGACCTTTCAAAAAACTGCATTCTTCAATTAGAGAACAATCTGGTAACTTTCATCACTTCCTAACCAACTAACTCTCAGAAGCTGACTTCCAAACCTGTCTCCAGCTGCCCAGGGGCAGAGGGGCCCAAGGGCAGAGGGGCCAGTACCTTGGGTTGCATGGGCAGAGGGAAGCCACAAACAGTAGTTTGGACCAGGCTTTCCCCTTTCCAGGTGGGCCCCCTCCACTGCCACCGTGGAGCCCCAAGTCTCTACAGTGCTAAAGACTCCCCCCGGCCTTATTCCACCTTAGAGAGAGGCTGGGTCTCCTCCCTTCCCCTTTCAAATCCTAAAATAAATACATAGACACCAGGCCCTGGGACATTTAAATAGCAATTCCTCCAGTAATCCAAAATATGAGGAACGCAGGGAAATAGAAGACAAGCCAGCCACACCCGCCCTGCCATCGCAGAGGGCAGCGGCAAGGCCACTGCCGAGATCCCCTGCTCGCCCTGGGCGCCAGCGAGGACTCCGGTCAGAGGTAATTATGTCACCGCGTTTTCTCACTGTGACAGCCGAATAAACACAATCTCCAATAAACATCTCTAATGAGGGAGGAGGCCCGAGGATGGCTGGTTTGATTTATGACTAGAGAAGAAGGTCCTCGTCCCACAGCAAGGCGGCAGGGCATCCTGCTCGCCGGCCAGCTCCAGGAGGAACCCCGCCGTGGAGACGCTGGCCCAGGTAAGGTGCGCGACTGGCGGCGGGGCAGGGCTTGGCCCCCCAAGCGAGGTGGGTGGGGGTTCTCCAGGGCCTGTCGCAGGTGCCAGGGACCCAGGCGGTTCCCCAAAGTGGCCTCAGCTCTAGAGAGGGGAGATGCCTCCCCAGCCTCTGGAGCGCGCGCCTTGCGCTCGTCCAGGGTTCCTTCTCCCTTCCCCATCGCCACTCCGGGAAACTTTCGGCCCGGGCTGTGCGTCCCTAGGCAGAGGCGGTGGCGCGCCCTGCACTCCCGGCCGGATCCCTGGGTCCCCAAGGCGGCCTGAGCCACGGTAACCCGAGCCCCGTCCTGCTCGCTACAGGAGTGGTGTGACCGGCCCTGCTTTAGAGGTCTGGTCCCACGTCCTGCCCCGCGTGGCCTGGCTCCGAGCCCCTCCTGCTGTGGTCCCTGCTCTGTCCAACACGAGCCTCGGTTCTCACACTTGTCGCCATCCGGCCTGCCAACTCTGCGACCTCGGGAAACTTCTGCTCGTCGTGTGAGCCGGGGCGCGGCTGAGAGCTTCCTCACGCGGAGATCTGGGAGCAATACAGCAGCGGCGCCAGTGTCCCCCGCCCACCCGCGGTGTTGGGTGACCCCACGAGTGCATCAGGCAGAGCCTGGAGCCCCGGCCTGAGCCTGGGACCCCTGCCGCCTCAGCGGCCTGCTCCAGAGGCGCCGCGGCCGGGGCCACCCTCCCTGGTCTGAGCCCATGGCGAGTGGGTCGCGCGTTACCTGGCGAGGGCGGAGCAGGTGCGCGGTTCCCACGCGTCCCCCGCGGCGTGGCAGGCGGAGTGACAGCCGCGCGATGCGGGCCCGGCCGGCCGGGAGTTTAAATGTCCCCGGGAGGAGCGGGCGTCTTCGCCGGCGCCAACTTTCCTTAATACCCGCGCGGCGCCGCGCTCATTGGCTGCGGGCGCGCGTGACGTCACGGCGCGAGTCGGGTTCGGCTTGTGGGGTCCGGGCCGGGACCCTAAATCCGGGCCAGGTCCTCTCCTCTCACCCTGTGCGGGGCTCCTCCTCCCTAGGGTGAAGGGATGCCCCATTCACTCCCGGCCCAGCCTGCCCAGCTGTGGTCACGCTCCTTGAGTGGCCACCCGTGCTCTCCTCATTCCGGGGTCACTTGGTCAGAGAGACCTCAAGTGTACCCAGTCGGCAGGGGCAACTGCGGGAGGTTGCCAGGGGGCTCACGGCGCGATGATCGGGCCTGGCCCTGTCAAGTGCCTCCATCCCTGCCCGGCACAAGGCGTCCTGAGGACACACAACCCTCCCGGCCTACGGAGCCCTGCCTGGGCTGAAAGGCTCCAGCCACGTAGAAAATGTAGGTGATTGCGCTTCGCGTCGACTGCAGGGTCAGCTGTTGACTTTATGGCCTGGAGAAGACGTGAGGAAGGCGCCAGCCGGAGGTCAGGACTGCCCCTGCTGGGGTGAGGAAACCTGAGTTTGGGCAGGTGCCCCACGGCGGGCCTGGCATCAGGGCCCTGTCAGCACCCGCTAAGGATGAGGGGGCCTTCTGGAGAAGCCCAGCATGTATCTGAAAAGGATACACCCTTCTCTGCCCACCGGGAAGCCAGGCCTGGGGGGCAGAAGTGCCAGAGAGGCAGCAGGGATGGCAAGGGGCTTGGGGATCACTCTTAGGCAGCTCTTGGCAGGCCCTGCCCAAGCAAATGCTGGTGTGTGCATGTGTTTGTGCTAAGTGTGCAAGCCAGGAGGAGGCCCCAGGGCCAGATCCCTGAGCCCTTGGTCAGCGGAGCCTGGAGACCCAGGTGCCAAATCTCGAGGTTCCACACACCCAGCCAGGTGCTCAGCTTCTCTGTAGTCTGGACAACGGTAGAGTGCCGTGGGCCTTTGCGCCTGGCCTGGACAGCTGGCAGCTGGACTTGGAGGTCTGTTTCACCTACTGTTCCAGGCTAGGGAAAGGATGTGTAGAGAGGACGATCCCTGGCCTGAGGTGTCTGGGCAATGGCTCTGGTCCACAGCATTTCAAGCTAGCACTCTCCCCTGAGCAGCCAGTCGGGGTCCTCCAGGCCAGCCCTGGACCCTCATTGTCCTGTGCCACTGCCCTGCTCCACTGTAGCCAGTTTGGGTGGCTCCCACATGACCCAGTTTCTCCACTGCCCTGAGGGCTTCCCTGCACCGGGCTCCAGAGGCCCTGAGGCTGCCTCCCCACTGCTCCTCACCTTAGGCAGGGTTCTGAGAAGGCCCTGGCCTGGGGAGGCCTGGCCACCTTCATCTTCTGTCCAGCAGGGCTTCTTTCCCCGTTCCCTGTCCCCTATCCCCTGCCCCCTACCCATGCCTGATGGCTCTGGGGCCTCTTTGCAGTGCAGGTCATCGGTGGTGCGACAGCCCCGCAATCCAGCAGGGTGCTGAAGAGCACAACCTCCTTATCCTTGGTGGCTAAGGACAGCTTGGGACTCAGAACCTGGGGGCTGGGGCGGGGGTGGGGTAAAACCAGCTGTCCCTGCTCTCCACCACCCCTGGCTACTCTCTATTTGCCAGGCACCGGCGCAGGAAGAGGTGCAGAGAGCTCAAGTACTGGGCCTCTGCTCTACACGGCCGCCATGACTTTGAGTCCTGCGGGCAACCCATGGGGAGGGCACCTCCAGGAGCACCTGGGCCTCTCTTGGCTGCGTCCACCACTGGAATGCAAAGGGCACAGGGATGCTGAGGTGGACCAGTGAGTGCCCCCCAGGACAGGACATGGTTGGGTCCAAAGGGAAACAGATTCCTTTTCTCCCGAGCTACCTCAGCTCTGCTTGCCCAGAATGCAATTTTCAGACCATCAGGGCAACCCCAGGCTCTGATCTTCTTCTTTGTCTTCTTCCTCGTTGCCGCCTCACTGGCAGCTCCTAAGTCGGGGGCTCCAGGGCCACCTCCCTGCCATGCTGTTCAAGACTGCCAAGGAAGGAGGTAAGATAGGGGCAGAAAGCCAGTCTGGGTGGGAAGAGAGTGTAGGATGAAGAGAGGGAGGAAGAGAGGGAGAGCAGGGCGGGGAGGGCTTGCCGCTCAGCCTAGGCCTGACCCCCAGCCGGTCCTGCAGGGAGCCTAAGGTGGGCCTAGGTTGCTTCCTCTACCCCGGCTCAAGCACTGTATGCAAATAAGGGGCCCTGCCTGCTGGATCTGGGTACTGGGTGGGGATCGATTACTTCTCTTTTCATTGACAATGAGCATTGATTATCCCAACAGCTGAAAAGTAGAAATGGATTTTTCTCACTCAAATATTTCAATTCCACTTTACTAAGACGGGGCAGGAGTAGGTCCAATTCACTTCTCCGTAAAAACACAGCATTCCTGGGTGCACACTAACTGATACATGGGTACCATAAAGCTTTTTCACCCAGAAATTAGTAGAAGAGGGAGAAGTCCCCATGCCACTGAGAGAATAGTGCGTGTATTTCTGGGCTATTTCAGAGTGCAATGCCAGCGGGCACGGCGCATACGGCTGGGTGAAACCAGCCGTGTGGGTTGCAGCACGCGGTCTTCCGATCCTCCAGTTCCTTGTTTTGCTTTAACCCATTTTATATTTCAGATGACAGCTGCAGTGACATTTTGTGGATCTGAACATCCAAGAGGAAACTATTTAGCAAAGGCATTGTCTGCCGTCTTCACCTCAAGCAAGGGCCGCGTGGTGGCCCAGCACAGGCAGCTCTGGGTCTCTGCTCTTCAGTAATCCCGTCCTTCGATGAAAATCACCTTCAGGTCTCCTCCACCGTGAAAAGTTTCCTCAGACCTTTGAAAAACAATGCCCAGTCCTTCCAGTTTGCATTCTGGTCTACTTTAGGAAATTCCTTCCTGTTAAGTGCAGCTAGGAAGTCAGCGCTCGAACGGCACCACGTTTGATTTCCTTCCCTCCCTGTCGGGGCGAAGATGGAGACACTAGCTGAATTCCCTGGGGGTGATTGGATGCAATCCGCTGAAAGTCGACAGGCACGTCCTGGATGTTAGAAATTCACTTTTTCTCAACGTGACAAGGCTGGCTTCGATCTACAATTGTATTTGAATGAGCAGTGAGCGGAAAGATGCCTCGTCATTAAACCTGCTTCTACTTTAGAAAATAAGGGGCAGCTTCATTTGCACACAAATGCTTGCAAAACTCGGATTCCCTGCAACTCTTTAATAAAAAGGGATTTCTGTGTAATTTAAACTGGAGGTGCAGAGGAGCTGGAAGGAGATGGGGGTTTGGACCACAGCCCCTCCCTTTTCCCCAAAGGTCTACGTGATTGAGTTGACTTTTTTACTTTAAATCTTAAATAAGATGTGAATTGTAACAAGAGGATTGGCACTTACTCCGTGACCCTTATAATTGGATTAAATATAGGCTGAGACGTACGAAAACACACCGAGACTGACACCTGCCAACCGGACTTCCTTATGATTGATGGTGATGCTTCGTGCTGGCAACAATAATGAAATAAATTGTACGGATAAAACAGCACATTTGTCATTTCCGTGCCATGAGTGAGGAAGTCAACGAGTTAGGCAAGCTGTTAGCTGACAGGCATGAGCAGGAGGCAAGCTAAAGAGATAAATAAGGATTCCAGGCATTGACAGGACAAATTATAACTTGTCACAACCTTTTTAAATTCAGAAGTTTTCAATTAACATATATATTGCTGATACATATAAGATAAGGGAGCGCCCACATAAACATGCGGGCACAGGGACTCCCCCTCCTGGTGCCAGGGCCCAGGGCACCTGGCCTCTCTGCTGCCCTGCATGGCCAGCACAGACCTGCTGGCTGTCCCTTGGCTCTGGCAGCCTGGATCATGGGACAGACTGGCTGCATCAGAGAAGTGCAGTGCCAACATCACCAGCCCTGCCTATGTCCCTAAGCCCAAGGGGTATAGAGCAGAGATATCCTGGGGTCCTAGGTGCAGCCCTAGGCCACAAGCTAGGGTGGCCCAAGGACATATGTGGCCTCTGTCAGGTCCTGGAGGAGGCCATGGAGTGGCTCTGTCTCACCCAAGGGAGCCTGGCTGGCCAATGGGAGTCGGGTGGAGGGAAGACAAACCAGCCAGAGATCTCTGGGTAAACTGAGGCCTGCACACGGAGATGGGGGTTGACAAAATGCTGGAGGAGGTGCTTTAAGTTAGGGTGGCTGCACTCCTTCTGGCAGTGTCTAGACTCTGGGTAGGACCAGAGACCTCAGGAGGGCCTGCAAGCAACCTGGAACTGTCCCACCCCAAAGAAGACAGACCCTATGGCAAACTGGGATCTCTGGCCACATCCAGTTGAGCGCTAAGTGTGTGTTGGCACAGTGGGCGTTCCTGGGCCTAGGTGGGGCCCAGGGAGGGCACACAGCAGGGCCTGGGTGGTGCGGTCAGGTGGCTGGAGAGTGGGAATGCCAGTGCCGTGGTGCCAGACAGGTGGGCCAGGGTGTCAGCTTCCTCTGGGTGCCATTGTCCTGGGATGCTCCCACTGGAGCCAACATCCTTGTGGTCCCCTCCAGGAAAAGAAGCCAGCCCGCTGGCTCTGAGCTCCAGGGCATCCTCTGGGTGCTTGCTCTGTAAAGCCACTGATTTCTTACAAAGATAGAGCCCAGGAAAAGGGTGGGGGGGCAAGGGAAAAAACCCAAGTTACACGGAATTAGTTGGAAGCAGCCGCATTCCCCAGCGACAGCAGCCATTAACATTATAATCTCAAACGCCATTTTTTTATGTAACACTATTGTTAGGAAATCAACTCCTCAGGTCCTTAGAGACGCTGACCCCTGGCAATTCAGTGAAAGTGTAATTATCTCCCCGAATCTTGGACAGATTTAAGAGATTACATTTCAACTAAATCTATATCAATGCTAATTCCCTTTCCCCCCCCCCCCCCGGCCTGCAGGTGCTGGGCAGAGGAAAGGCGTGGGCCCCCAAGAACGTACCACAAAGCGGGCGTTCGGCCGCCGGCAGGGCCAAAAGAAATGAAGCCCCACATAAAATTGCACCTTTTTTTTTTTTTTTTTTTTTTTTTTTTGCTACAAAACCTGGTTCTTATATAGCAAAGTTAAACAAAGCAGCTATGCTAAATTAGCGTTACATAAAGGCGAGTTTAATGCTCGGTTTCAGTCCACGGGTGTATCTCTGATGGCTAATTGTCTATCAAAATTAAAGAGAAAAGAACAAATGATTCGTTATAAGAAGGTGTTAAAAGCCTCCACAAAAGAACATTTCACAAATATAATATCCGCAGCTCGGGATCGCCCGCAGGGCTGCTCGGGTCCCCGGCCCTGCACGGCTCTGGAGAAGTGGGTGCGGCTGCTGTGCACCGGCCAGAGCTCATTTCCTCCGGAATGAGTACAATAAAAACCCGAGAGGCGACATTAGCGTGAAGATCGGGACTAATCCTAACCCGCGCCACCGGACGTGGGCTTCCAAGGCGATCCTAATCTTTCCGCTCGGGCTGGGAGAGGAGGGCGCTTTGCCATCCGCGCGCGCCCCATGACACCGTATCTAGTCCAGGGACGCTGGAGCCGCAAGGGCTGCAGGGGCCCCGGAGATCGCGGAGGGCGGGAGAAGCCGGCCTGACCCGGCCCGAACGTCCCGCAGCTTTGCAGAGGCTCGGCACGCGCCTGCCTGGAGTGCGGGGCCCGGGTCACAGGCCCGGCCGTGGGGAGGACGCGAGTAGAGCGCGCGCGTCCCGGGCGACCCGGCCGCGCACCGGGCTCCTTTGCGGGGAGCCGCGGAACGCGGGGCCGGCCGGGAGCGGGAGCCAGGAACACGCCGGAAAGAGAACCTGCAGGACTGCGCTTTTTTTCTTAAATCTCAGCCAAGTTGTACCCTAAGAAAGTGCGCCGAAGATCGAAACGCTGCGGTCCCTGTGGCTAGGCCCTCCCCGCGATCAGCCCAGGACCCCGCCGCGCGCTCCGTGCGCTGTGTCCCGCTGCAGCTGCCGCCGCTGGACGCGGACTCTGCGGCCCAGGCCAGGCTGGGTCGAGACGCGGCGAGTTCGCGCCCTGGGCTCCGCCCGCAAGGCCAAGTCCGCTCCCACCCACGTCCCGGCCCCTCCACCCAGCGCCCGGGACACCCGGCTGCCTAGCCCTCGCAGGTCCCCGGTGACCCCGGCCTCACCCGGGCCGCGGGGTCGCAGTGCGCACGCGCCGCGTCGCCCCTCCCAGGCGGGGTCCCAGGCCGCACCCCGCGCCCAGGCGCTGCTAAAAAAAAAAAAAAAAGAAAGAAAAAAAGACCATCTGGTAATTGTCTTCCTTTAGATCTTCCCTTAATTATGCTTTTAATTAAAGATGGTTCAAGGCACCGGACCACATGAAGGGCAGTAATTACAAATTACATTACACACCCGACAGATGTAGCGCGCTCTGCTGGGAAAAGGAGCGGGTAGAGTCCGACTCGACTTCGGATCAATTAATCGGCGGGCTGCGGGCGGCGGGCGGCGCGGTTCTGACGCCGTGGGCCGCGCGCGGACTTGGGTTTGGGTCGTGGCTGTTTTTGTCTTTCTGCGACGTCTATTGATTTGGAGGCAGCTGCGAGGCGCTCACGGGGGAGCCGCGCAGTCACAGTCGATTAGCGCGACGGCCTAACGCGAGCCAGGCCGGCCAGCAGGGTCGGGACTGACGCGGTCGCGAGGGGCTTTACCGTCCCGGGCATACAGGTCGCCGGCTGCGTGGTCGGGGACCCACGCGTGTCCACGTTGCCGTGCACCCATGCCGAAGGGTCCCCATCTTGGCCTCTGGAAGTGGTGGCACAGCCTGTAGTCCCAGTTTTCTGGGAAGCTGAGGCAGGAGGACCGCAAATTCCAGCCCAGCCCGAGCAATTTAGGAAGAGTCTGTCTCAAACTTTTTAAAAAAGAGAGTGGGTTGGAATGTAGCTGAGCGCGAGGTTCTGGGTTCAAGCCCCAGAACCCGAAATAAAACAGCCACTAATCCGGGCTGGAAGGCCCCAGGCCCAGACCTTGCTCGGTCTCTTTTGCATGCAAGCGGGAGAAGGACTGCTCGAGGTGAGGCTCCCTCAGGGTTGCGAAAGCACCGGGAGGGGCTGGGCCGCTACCTCGTTCAACTCGCTTCGGCCGGAGCTCCTCCTTGGCGCGCCCTGACCAGCCAGAGTCGCAGTGGGGCAGCAGCACTTGACACAAAACCCAGGGAGCCTCTCTCTTGCTGGGAGCGCCCGGCGGAGCTTCAGGACACTGGTTGGCGATGCACCGCACCCATGGGGCGGGAAGGTCAGGGATCCAGTAGCCAGCATGCGCGCAGCGCCTGTCGCCCACTTCTTCTGAGTGGGGCTGTGGGCGTGGTCACCTGGGTAGTGAGACCTGCAGAGCCCACGAGCCACTCCTGCAGGGGACCAGCAGGGCTGACAACTTGTCCTGATTCCCCTGAGGAAAGCTTTTCTTTCCAACCCTTCTGTGCATTTGATACAGTTGTGGGAGGGTTGTCACCACTGGAACCCGGCCTCTGCAGGGACCTTTGAACCTGGACCTCGCTCACCCGCCCCAGCCAGCCAGAGCAAAAGTGGTGCAGGTGCTGGTAACCTCTTACCTCTGTCTGCAGGGTGACTGGAAGCTGCCCTACACCCGGTCCAAATCGTTGAGGATGGCCACCTTCCAGTGGTTCCTGGACAGAGGCATCTGTGCCACAGGCCTGGTGGGTTGCCACGAGATCTAATTTCCGGTGCTGCCTTCTCCCTGTTCCTGCTGCAGGCTGGGACTGAAGAATGTCAAAGTCACAGAAATCAGAGCTGAGACAACGAAGACCCAGCTTGACTTGTGTATTTCAAATCGGGCTTTTATTTCTCTGTTGGCATTTAATAGAAAGCAGGGCTATCGGAACAGACACGCTAAGTTGAGAGGAGCTAGGGCCGGGGGCCAAGTAGTGCGGAGGCTGCCCTGGCTTCTGTATGCAATGCACATTACAGAATGTCTTTTCATCCAACATGAAGCACCAGTTCCCAGGAGGGGTGCTGTGTTTGGACCTGCGCGCATGTGTGTGTGGAAACAGTTACAGTCGGAATGTATTTCTAGATAGAGACAGCACACGCAGATCAAGCTCCACGCTGGTTTTTGTCAGGAAAGCGGTACCACACAGACCTTGATCTTTAACTGCCCTCATCATCTGTATCGGCTGTGCATGCTGCAGGGCCTGGGCAGGCAGAGAAGACGGCCTGAGCTGTTTTGTGCTTACCTGGCTTTATCTGTGGTGCTAGGAGTACCTTAAGTAAAACATCTTGGCCAGCTCTAAATCCCTTTTTAAAAAAACACCTACTCCTCTACATTCACGACCATCATTCTATGGAAATGCCAGTCTGGTTGTGGCCACATTTTCATGGGTAACGTGAGAGCATGCTGTGGTCTGCACAGTGCCAGCGGCACTTCCACGCAGAAGGAAGGAAGTGGGCTGATGTTGCTTAGGATCCTAACTTCTTTTGCTGCCAGGAGTCTGACTTCTTCAGCTGAGAGGCGGATTGTTCTCTCATTCCGTGGCCCAGTTGGGAAATCCACCCCCCCCACCCCCACCAAGCTCAGTGAGCTCCCCAATGCTGGAGCATTTCAGGCAACATTTGTGTCCCCTACGTCACTTATGACTGCGTGAGACGGTATGGCGTGGCCACGTTGGGTCCCATGGCTCCCTCATCACGACCTGTTCCAAGACCTTCGGTGCTTGTTGTTTATCAGTCCCATTGTGTCCGTCACCGCTCAGGTCCCTGATGGTGAAAGCCAGTAGCTGCGCCCTTCGGTTTGGGGCAGCTCAGGCAGAGAAGATGGAGGTTTTGTTCAAAGCCTCCCTCGCATCTATTTTTGGGCTCGGCAGTGGCGACAGGCAGGCAGGCAGGCAGGGATGCCAGTCCTCACCTTTGACTCCCTCAGAGGCATCTTTAAGCAGGTGGCTTTGAGTTTGGCCAGAGCCAGAGGCGCTCGTGGGTGGGCTGCTCCTTCCCAGGAGAAGTGAAGCAAGGCAGGTCCTCTCCTCACAGGCACCCCGATCTACAGAGCAGGAAGTCGCCCTCGTTTTCCTCGACTACACTGCTTGGCCATCTGCGAGCTGAGGCAGACAGCAGCCACCGAATCTCCCTTTGCCTTTCCTGTGGTGTTGTCTGCATGTTCCCTGGAGAAGCTGGAAATCCTGGGGCTCATGAGGGGATTGCAGAGGGCTCCGGCCGGCGTGCTCCCTCCGGCCCAGGGCACATGCAGCACTGGCAGCTTGGGCGCGTTCAGACCAGAGCATAGTGGAGATGTGGTGGCCGACGGAGGCCGGAGAGCGGGAGCGATCAGCAGCCTCCAGTCAAAAGTGCTGGCCTCTATTCCATGGGACTGAGTGCACAATGATGTGATTCCCACACAGGCCTCTGAACTCATGTCCCTTCCCTTTGGGTGACCGTAGTACGTCTGGGGTGGAGGCTGATGCCATTATTTATCACAAAGCCTCACCTTGTCCTGCATCAGGCAGCATGCAGTGGCTCGGGGTCTGTAGCTCAGAGAGCCCCGCTCTCGCTGCTTGAAGCTCCCACACCAGGCAATAAGGAAACCCATTTCCATTAGATAATAAGAAGCCAGGAAAAGACAGACCCTGCACTGATTAAATCAGGGCTGGGATCCCACTCGGAGAGCTGCTGAGAGCCAGAGCAGCAGCCACACTGGTAGGTCAGGCAAAAGCCCCAAGATCAAATCAGTGTCAGCCTTCTGTCCTGGGATGGACAGGGACCCACCAGAATCACACCCGTGCCTCCTGCAGCACCAAGAATCTCACTGCCATCAGTGAACCTAGCCTTGCCGTGGGTCAGACATGGCCATGCCTACATGGCCGCTTCTTACAGGAGAAGGGAGATGGAGAGGGCATGAGGGGCCCCGGCCGGGCTGCAGGCTGACCCTCCATACAGGACCCACAGGGCCACTGAGGGCTGCTCCCATGTGCACTCGCCTTCGGCCGGCCGTCTAGGGTTACTCCAGGTACATTCCTCTACCGCTGCCTCTACTGAGTCCTTTTGTGTGATTAAGTTGTGGAATCTGATTGTAGATTCACGTGCTTCTGAATTCAGAAGTTCAAGGACCGTTTTATAAACATTCTTCTTGCCATTTCCTACAGCCACCAAATTCTTACCCAAAGGAAGCCATGGGTGTGGCCAGCTTTGTGTATGGAGAAGTTTTAAAAATACAGAAGACAAAGGTCCCTTAAGTAGGTACTCTTCACAGGCAGGTGCCTTGATAAGCAGTGTTTTTCTTTTCTTTCTTTTTCTTTTTTTTTTTTTTTTAAATTTTCAGGTAATTTTGTGGGTTGGGTGTTTTGAACACTGAGGTTCTATGAAGCCCGAAAAATATTATTCACTCCATCCATTTGCATGATGCATGTGAAGTATTTTCAGGATCAATGTGTTTTATCTTTTTCTTGCACCTCTGTGAGATAGGGATTATTTTTTGGCCATCTACCAATATTATTATTATTATTATTAGTAGTAGTAGTAGTAGCAGTAGTAGTAGTAGCAGTAGTAGTAGTAGTAGTTTCACTGCTGTGTCTGGTACAGGGTCTCACTACGAAGGTGGGACTTACAGTGATCCTCTTGTCTACTGTCTCCCCAGTGCTGCACTCATTTGTCGGCTCAGCACATCCTGGGGATGGGACCAGTGCCACATGCAAGACCCAGGATCAAACCCTGGTCCCTGTGCTTGCAAGAGAGGAAAATTGCATTGGCCAGCATAACTCAGCTAATGAACAGCAGAAGGAATCATGCTGCCCTGCGCCCTATGTGCTCTTATCCTTTGTACTGGGAATTGAACTCAGGACTTCTGCTTTCCAGGCAGATGCTGGGCCACTAAGCTGCGTCCCCCTCCCACAATCTATGTGCCTTCACTTTGAGCCCTACTTCACACCATATCAACAATGCATTAAAAAACAACATGTGGGGCAGGAAGATAGCTCAGTAGAATAAGTGCTTGCCTGGTAAGCTCAAGGTCCTGAGTTCAATCCCCAGTACCGCAGAATAAAACAAACAAACAAAGAAACCCAACCAACCAACCAACTAAACAAACAAAAAACCCATGTGCTGACACTGTGGCATACTTGTTTGCTATAAACTACTTTGAAAGAATTTTGCTAATCTTGAATTTTGCAGCCACTAATTTTGAGGGTAGGGGCCAGAATTCAAGCATGTTTTTTTTTTTTTTTAATTTTATTTATTATTATTTTTTTCTTGTTTCAGAACCTTTGTTTACTCACTCATTTTTATGGCCAGCTCAGCCCACCCCGAGGTCAGGGCTGGCGCAGCATGTGGTGCCGGGGATCCAACTGCGGTCCCTGAAGCCGCCCAAGCTTCTCCAAGCAGGCGCTTTAGACCACCGAGCCATCCTGCCGGGCCCCTCAAGCATGTTTTGAGGTCTAGAAGAGCACGAAGATTTTAGGAGCTGTGCCCAGCGTGTTTGTTTTAGTGATGGCAAACGTGAGCTTCTGTAAGTCACAGCTCCAGCAGCAATTCAGCAGGTAAAGTGGAAGGGCAATGCTTTTGTCTGTTGCGGGCAGGGAGGTGGAATGTGAGGCAGAGTCTCAGTGTCCGCGTTAGCCTGGCCTTGAGCTCACTCTGCAGCCAGAGTGCCCTTGAGCTCGCTGTGACCCTCCTGCCTCAGGGTCGTGCTGGGACGACAGGCGGCCACCACCACACCGAGCCGCGTTTCTCTTGTTGAAGCCTTGGAGGCCCATTTTCAGTGTCTTGTGACTCTAGGGTCATTGCCGTTGTCTGTACAGCTGTGACCTCCCCCAGGCTCACGCGAGGTGCACACTAGGCAGGACCTGCAGGCCTCCTTGGCTCTGTGCACGCTGCAGGCAAACGTGGCGGATCGACGGCGGCCTCAGGCACCCCTCATGCAGAGAGGCAAGGGAGAACGGGTCCCGCAGCACAAGGCGTGGCACCCACAGGTGTGCGTTGTGCAGCTGGAGACAGTGGCACTGATGCAGGGGCGGCGGAGGGGGCGCAGCGGAGGGCGGCTGGATTCTGGGTGGCTGAACAGGTAAGTGGAAGGCAGACCGGACACGAGGACTTCAGGGCTTTGCCTCAGCAACTGCAGAGATGGATGAGGAAGACCAGCAGGGAGGGTCATGGGGTGTGCTGGGTTGGAATGGGCAGTGGCTGACGAGTTCAAGCGCCGTCTAAAAGTCCAGTACATGAGTCTGCGATTCTGAAACTGCAACATGGAATGAAATCAGCAAAGAGTTAGTGTGGCGGAGGGCCCATCCAGGGTCCAGGGGCCTGGGCAGACGGCGCAGAGCAGCCAGGAGCCAGAAGCTGACTGAGGAGGAGAGGCCGCAGGCCCTGCAGGGTGCCGGTGATAACTGCTTCCAGGCAGAGGGTTGGGGCGGTGAGCACCGAGGCCCTCAGTGACCTTGTCGTGCACAGGTGGGCCATGTGTGGACCGGGGCAGGCCTGCGATCGTGTTGGAAGGCAGCCAGAACCAAGGAGAAGAGAGTCCGGGCGTGGCAAGGGCACAGTCTCGTCGTGACACCGGGGAGCGGGAAAATGCAGCAGCAAGAGGTGGCTAGGGCGGCTCTGTAGCGAGGCGTGTGGCCGTGCTTGGCAGACCAGGGGAGCTCAGGAGAGACGGAGAGTGTTTTATTTTCTTGGTACTGAGACCAAGTACCCAACGCCCACAAGTTACTGGAGGAAAGGGTTATTTAGTTTAGGGTTTGTGGAGGCTTCAGGCCAGAGTCGCCTGGCTCTGAGGCCGGTGGCACATAGCAAGTGGCAGCAGGTCATGGCAGGGGAGGACAGGAAAAGCAAGAAGGAGGGAAGGCACAGGCCCCTTTCTGTCCCGACACTGTGTGCGGGTGGGAGCAGCACTCAGCGCCTTAATCTCAGCATTGGGCTGAGTCAGTCACAGCCTCCAGGTCTGGCCGCCTCTGGAGAGCTCTGCCCCATGATGGCATGAGGCTCTGGGTGGGATGCGAGAGAGAGAAAGAGATGGGGGCGGGGTGGCAGGTTGCTCAAATATTCCAGGGACTGGCTTCATGGAATCCAAACAGAGCAAGAGCAAACCCCAGACCCCGGGGTGCAGGGCAGCGCTGAGGTGGCAGCAGGAAGCCACAGTCGCTTTCAGTGGTCATAGCAGTGGCACTGTCGTGTGTGTGGGAAAGACAGGAAGTGCTGCTTGGGGGTGGGGGCAGAGATGATGGGGGGTGAGGCTGGTCCTAGCCAAGACCCTGCAGCTGGCGGACAGGAGGTCAAGAATGGACGGATGGGACGAGGGGGAACTGGGGGCCGAGCGAGGGACAGAGCTTTCCTAGCATGGCAGGCAGAGAGCCTGCGGTGGGGGAACAGTGCGGGAGCAGCCAGGTCGGGGCAGCCAGCAGGAGTGAAGGGATTTGAGGCAAGGCGGGGCAGCAGGCCGACCTCTCCCTCCATCTCTGATTTCCTGCTCACTCTGCTCCCGCCCCACCCCCACCGCCTACCTTTTGCGCTCCCCTCCGGGCCCCTCTCTCCCTTCCTTCTTTCCTTCCTTCCTCTTTCTTTGAGGTGTGAAACAGCAGAGAGAAAGGAAAACAGGAGACCCGATTTGTGCCCAGCATTGGGCAGAGGTGGGGTGTGGCTTCCCCAAGGGAGCGCTGGCTGTCACCCTGCTCTGTCCACAGTGATAGGACCACAGGTCCACATCCATGCTTAGCTAGCAGCCTCTGTGGCCAGGGTGTGCTGGGCCCCAAGAAGGTGGGGGCTGAGTTCTCAAGCGACCAGGGGGAGGGAAGCAGGCCACACCATCCTGCTCCTCCAGAGTCACCCTAGAGCTCCCACTGTGCTCCTGAGAGTCCTTGCTGTCCTATCCCTGGTCAGGCCAGGGTCACTTGTGACCACACACACACGTGGACGTTTTAGGCTACCAGATACAGGGAACACTTAGACTGGAGAAGTGTGTTGATTAACGTGGGCGGCTGAGGCGGGAGGACTGCTGAGAGTTCAAGGGCAGTCTGAACTGCATAGCAAGACTTGGTCTTAAAAAAACCCCAAAACAAAATAAAATAAAATGTGCTGGCTAAGGGGGTCCAATACTGTTTGGGGGTAACCAGTGCAGCTGAGGAAAGTGAGAGTGAGAACTGCAGAGAAGCAGGGAGAGACCTGGGAGCAAGGGCCGCCCTAGGCTGGCAAGAGGGCAGCCCTGGGGCCTGCCAGCTTTCCCGCCCCACCCTCCTTGTGCTGCCTTGGTGGCCTGCTGACTCTGGGCCCCATGGGATCCGGTCAGGCTGAGCAGGAGCTCTCCCAGTGTAGGCGACAGCCTGGAGGGCTCCATGTGGGGCATGGTGTACCAGCCTCGGCCCAGACACGTGGCTCTCACAGCAGTGGCTTGCTGCGTGGTACTCATCTGTGGGCTCAGAGTCCCCCACAGCTTGGGCAGCCAAGAGAGAGCAGAGTGGCCGAGGTCAGGGTCTCCCTGCAGCACCCAGGCGACCTGTGCTTTAACTGAAGTGCGGTGGGTCCACACTTGCACTGGGCGGGGCCAGGCCCCAGTGGCACACCTGCTCTCTCCCTGTCCCCGCCCTCCCGCCATCCCTCTTCCTCTGCAAGGGTTCAGTCTCCATCTTCTCTCCACTATTTCTTATCTCGCTGCTTGTTTATACTTTGGTTTCACATACAAGAGAAACCTCGTAGTGCTTAGGCTTGCGTGTCTGATCAATTTCTCTTTACATTTCAGTTTCAAGGTGCATCTGCTTTCTGACACATGACTCAATTTACCCTTCTTTATGGCCGAGTAGTACTCCACCATGGTTAACTACCACAGCGAGCATCCTGAACTTGCTCCAATCTCATATCCAGCACTGGCAGGTGACCCCAGAGACCCAGTGCACACCTCAAGACAGCCTCTCTCAGCGCCCAAGCTGCAGGGGCTTCTACCTAAAATGAAGGTCCTGTGGACTGGGAGGGACGTGGCCACACAGGACTTAGCAGCCCGTGAAGAGCAGCTGGGGTGGGGGCGGAGCAGCCCACAGAGCTCCATCTGGTTACCTCAGCCTTCTCCTTTAAGAAGTCAAAGTGACTTGGTGTCAAATGGGAGCGTTGCCAGGGCTCAGAGTGGTGGGGGCAGGCCTAAGCCCTGCAGAAGAATCCTTCGCACCTCTGGGCCTACGTGAGGACCCTGCTGAGCTCTGCGGAGCTGGCTGCCCAGGGCGGGCCCTCGGGCTCCTGGGGAGGCAGCACAGGGGCAGGGATGTGGGCACTGCACAAGGACCTGTCGCTTTGGCTTCAAATCTGCTTTGCAGCCCAGGTTCTGCGGTGGCTCCCTGGATTCTGGCTGGACACAGACACGGGCGAGTTCCAGGAACCTTCAAACAGGAACCTCGCTGCCATCGCAAACTCAAACTCGGATTTGGGGTCCCGCCCGCCCTCCCTGCCCCAGTGCAGGCCCCAGGCTTCCCCTGCTCCTGGCCCTCACCAGACTAGAACACTGGGCGGAGAAGGCGGGGCTCCCCCAGCCCTGGTCCCTTTATGACACCAATAACTCGCGGACAACGATGCCCACTTTTGTTTTTAAGAGCGTTTAATAGACTTCATTTCTGAAGCCTAAGCCACAGATTAATCTTTCTGGCTGGGTTCTGGGAAGAGAAGAGCCGCAGCTTGCCTGGGAGGGCTGCGGGCTGCAAACAAGGAGCAGCTCATTTTATTGGGTCGTAAAACTCCAGGGAAAATGAATTGTTCCCCTCACAGCGCAGGTGCTGCCGAGAGGTCAAGCGTTTTTCTTTCTTTCTTTCTTTCCTTCTTTCTTTCTTTCTTTCTTTCTTTCTTTCTTTCTTTTTTTCTTTCTCTGTTTTAGGGAAAGGACCATAGGGCATTCAGGGTCTCACTGCTAGATTGGACTCATAGTGATCCGCCTGCTTACAGCCTCCTGAGAGCTGGGATTACAGGCGCGTGAAACCACGCCCAATCTCCGTTGCCTCTCAGCACGTCCCTGAGGTGGAGCCTACGCAGCAGGCCCTGGATGGATCAGACTCCAGCCTCTGCGCCTCTCTTGCAGGCACTTTAATCCACTGAGCAATTTGGCCAGCCCTAGGGTGCACTTTTTTCTTTGCATTTTTCCTTATTCTTTATTCTTAATTTATTTGCTTTTTTATTTTCTAAAGAAGACCTTTTCTGTTTTTGTAAGATTGACTTCCTTAGAATAAAGGAAGTCAATGCAGAAACATACAATAAAAAGGTTTTAAAAGCCCCACAATATATGAAATCCCACAGAGTAGGAAGAGATCATGTTGAATACCTTAAAGCTATGTGTTTCTGTGTGCACTTACGCATGTGCAAGGCCGTATGTAATGTGCTTACATATATGTGGACCAAATATACACGGCTATCCACTTTGCACACTAATGCATGTATTTGGGCCATACAGACTCATGCACTTCACACACTCATGTACGTAGGCCACATATGCACTCGTACATCTCATGCACGTGTGCACACACACGGGCCACACTCTGTGGAACAGCCTTCTTTTCCCCCAGCAAAGCATGAATTGCCGCCCACTCCATATCTTGCCATTATCCAAAAGGCAAGCCCTGGAAGTACTTAGGCATGCCAGGTACGGGCGTCCCTTGCTGCTAGACCCTCTGCCCTGCTGTACTGTGATGCCGACTGATGTCACACCAGGCTGAACCAGTTCTCATATTGCTAGGATCTTTGCAGATTGCTCTCACGTGTGACTTTGAACAATGTTTCTACGGCTGTCCTTAGGTCATCTGTGTACCATGGAAGTAAAACTAATGACTTGAACAACTTCATAGGCATCTCTCTGCCTCTATTCATCTGTCACTTACCTATCCTGTATCTATTGTCTACCTCTATCATTTATCAATCACCTATCTGTACTGATCATCTCTCTCATCTATTAGTCATGCATCTATATCTAGCTAGCTATTATCTATCACCTATTGCTCTGATCCATGTCCTCCTCCTCTATCACCTATTAATCCTGTATCTATCTATCTATCTATCTGTCATCTTGCTATCATTCAGCCATCAAGGACTAATCCCATTGTTTGTGGTAAAAAGGGAAGACCCAGAGGATGTTGTGTCCAGCGAAAGCACAACACAGAAAGACAGCACTGCATAACCGCACTTGGGTGAGGGCCTAGGTGCCAGCTTGCAGAAGCAGAGATTGAGAATAGTGCCTGCACCACGTCTGGGAGGCTCGGTTGCTGGGTGGCAGCCGTGGGGCAGGGTGGAGTGAGTCTTAGGTTCCACTGCTCAGGAGGGTGCCACAGTGACAGCCCTGCACAGTGGTTTCCCGGGTACGTGGCCGCAGAGATGGGGGTGTAGAAGGGGACGGCTTTGCACATCACCCCCACCTGATGGTGCCAACAGTGCAAGAGCCAGTGCCCCTTGGTGCCTGCCGGTATGCTCAGCCCTGTGTGTCTGTGAAGAAGAATAAGGACCACTTGCTAGGCGCTCAGGCGCTGGGTGGATCTTCCCAGGCGATCTTCCTGTGTCGCTTTTATTTTAACAATTAACCATAACCGGGGGCTTGCTCATCACATGGGTGATGCTTTTGGAAGGTGACTTGCGGTATGGATGGCACCAAGAACTCCAGCAGTGGCCACAGAGGCTTCGCGGTGGCCAGAGCTGAGGGCACACAGGATCCAGGCAGTGCCGGGACTCTGCTAGCGTCTCCAAGAGCATCCGACAGGAAGGAGTCCAGCTGGAAGGACTGTGCTGTACTGGCGGCATGGCCAGGGCTGCTCGACCCAGCTTGCTCGGCAGGTTCCCCTGGGCTGGAGCCCCGCTGCTTCCTCCCACCCGAAGTCTTCCTGCCTGGACTCTGCATGCCCGAAGATCAAGGGTAGGGTCCTTGCACACTGGAGTGATCTGGACGAAGCCTTTCTTGACAACCAGCAGTGAGAGTAAGAAGCCAGACTCGGGGGAAGGGAGGGAGAAGGAGGGAGAAAGGGACCAGGCGTGTCAGGTGCACGCTAGCGCCGCACAAGTAGCACAATCACCAGGTGCTGCAAGCAGGTGCTGATCAAGAAAACGACACCCCGCAGCGCTGCTCGCCATCCCAGCCCTCTTGTCTAAAACAAACAAACTAAAAATAAATATAGTTTGATCCCTTGAAAAGAAAAATGATCTAAAAAATATTAAAAAAATTTTCCCAGACCTCAGTGTGCTTATGTTCTAGTACTAATGAAATGGTGGTGGTAGATGGGTCATTTGGGCTCAGCTTACTTCTAAAATTCCGAGGAGACCTGTGGTCACCTCGTGGGAGCGTTCCACACACAAGGGTCTTACCGATTTGGTTTGGTAATAAAGCAAAAGGTCAGTGTCCAAATCGGGGGACACATCAGTGCACATCACACTCAGTTCTTAGCACTGAACTCTTATAGAGTACTCCACACAGAGGTACACGCACACTTCTGCAAGTGTGTTCGCATGAAATTTACAGCGATGTCTGGAGATGAAGAGCAGTGGCCTTTGGCCTCTACAATGACAGGAGGCACCCAGAGCCGTGCCTGTCAGCTTCCAGTCACTCATGAGCGTGGCGAACAGCTGTGGGGTCACCTTGGCCCCTGACATTGCTGCGTACCCACATCCAGTTTCTTCTGTAAGGGCCGGCAGTGTCGTGGGCTTTCTGTGATTTATGCTCTCCTCTGGGATCCCTTGAATGAGGGTGACGCTATCTGCTATGGACACAGGTACAGACAGAGACAAAAATAGCACAGCTGCTATGCCCCCATCTAGGCCAGGCTCACCCCCAGAAAGGTGGCCCCTCAGGAATCCCTCCGCTTCTCCTCACAAGGCTTGGCAGGACCAGGCATGTGAGGTCACAGACAGGGCCTCAGCCGCGTCGCGACACGGTGCTGCTCTTCTCAATCTTATGCTTTCAAGGAAAAGCTTGGCTGCTTAAAGGTATGCGGCTGCTGTTCGGAAGGAGGCCACCGATGCCCCTGGAGCAGCTGCTGCACGGCCCCTCTCCTCGCCTGCGCCCCCAGCTCTCTTCTGAGCAGCTGCTGCTGTCCACCTAGAACGTGCCATTATTCTGCCTACCCGTCTTTCTGTGTCTGTCTGTCTGTCTGTCCGTCCGTGCATCTGTCTGTCTGCCTGCCTGCCTGTCTGTCTGTCTGTCCCTGTCTCTCTCCCCACTGTGGAAGTGGAAACACACCATAACCTAAAAAACACACCTAAAAACCTAGGAGACACGCTATCCCATCCCGCTATCGCCCCTTCTGCAGTTGCAAGCCGAGAGGAGTGGCTGTTCTTAAGCACGCACCACTTGCACGCCTGTGTGTGCGTGTGTTGGGCCAATGATCAAGGAGTGCAGGGGCCCCGGACCCAAGCGGCTTTCCTCTTGCAGGAGAATCCAGTCTGTGCTCGGGTGGAATTGTGGGCTGCTCTTGCTTGCTAAGGCCCCTTGCGGTGTTGGGCTCAGAGACCTTCCATTTCTTTCTGGAAATGTCTCAACTGAGTGAAAACTGCAGACCTTGGCTGTGGGAGCCAGGCGTGGGCTTGGCGAGGTGAGCCGAGCTGTCACACAGCATCCGGGTGACTGTGGGCCCTGGGGGCCTGACCGGGGAGGGACAGTGGCCTCGGAGGCATCGGGGTTGACCTCCAGGGGTGCCTTCAAAGTACAAACACCAGGCCGCTTTTTCCCACAGATGTGACCCCCAATCCTTCAGGAGGTGGGCCTGAAGTAGGGGTCACAGCCATGCACACCCATGTCT
Organism: Myocastor coypus; assembly: GCA_004027025.1. Taxonomy (NCBI): domain Eukaryota; kingdom Metazoa; phylum Chordata; class Mammalia; order Rodentia; family Myocastoridae; genus Myocastor; species Myocastor coypus. Next base: position 6,227 of record PVJA010000366.1, on the reverse strand, counting down.
GGGTCAGGGTGAGGGGCACCCTGATAGAAGCCGTGGGGGCCACAGCATGGGGCTTTTGGGAACTGTGGTGCTGCAGGCTCAAACTGGACACGGAGGCCAAGATGTGTCCTCCTGGCATAAACTTGCAAAGTGGTCGCAGCATTGGGCTTTGAGTCTCTGAGCCTGAAACACAGCTGAATTTTAGAGTTTTAAAATTTTATTTGGGTATAGCAGTGGGTAACACTAAAATTATGCTCGGAATGCCTGTCATTCTTGTCTTTTAGATTCGTGTTGTTTCCAATGTAGTTTCAGTTACTGCTATACTCTCAAGTAAATTATTGGTTTATAAGAAAACAAAAAAAGGTTATTCAATGAGAGTAAGAGACTACTAAAAATGCTATAGGTTCAACTGGCTATAATTCTATATATACTTAGATTTCTAAATGTCCATGTAAAAATGTGTAACTGTGGGGCCAGGGAGATAGCTCTATGGCACAAGTACCTGCCTGGCAAGTGCAAGGTCATGAGTTCAAACTCTGGTCCCACCAAAAAAAGAAAAGAAAAAAAAAAGTATATCTACTTGTATCACATTGTATAGGGATTTATTAGAATATCAGCGATTGATGGAAAACAATAATCCTAAGTTAAGTGTAAGATGTTTGATATTCAGAAAGACAGTGGTGTTAAGATCAAGTACCTATGTCATAGAGTAATAGTATCACGAAGCTTCTCTTCTTGGGGGCTAAGAATGTAAGTTTACAGATCAAAAAGTTAGAGAAAAAGAAGGGCTACAAGGCTAGCCAATATTTTGGCCCTAGCACTTCAAGGTCAGGGAGGACTCAGGACAAACTTGAACCTCTGCTGTAGCATCCTATAACTCAGTGGTTTCCCAGATTTTCTGTTCAAGGAGATTATGGGGCCACAGAGGAAAGGGATTGATGATGTATAGTGTGCCTAAGGAGAGTCACCTACGAGAAAACATTCTCTCAGGCTTTCACAGAAAGCAAACTGGTCAAGCAATGGCCGTGACTCATCCAGATGGCTGACACTGACCACAGTTTGCAAAGCTCTGTACATGGTTTGAAAGTAAATTCTGAGGGGATTTGACTGACTTGGGAGATATAAAAGTTACATGTTTTGTTACACAGGTCTTGCTTTAACTTGCCCTTAGCCACCCAGCAGAAAAGTTTAACCCCGAGGCATAAAATGTACAGCTAGATTAGTATGCTGAGCTGTAAAAGGCTTAAATTAACAGTTTCTGACAATGCCAGTTCTGCCAACAATCCACTGCAATTATGGAATACTAGACTAGGTATACAACTGCTTTCTCTTAGTTCAATGAGAAAAAATTTTTTGTGCCAACATTGATTACAAAAATTATCATTTGTACACCCTGTGCTCTGAATAACTACTATGAGGACAACAATCAATGATTAGAAATGTAAAAAAAAAAAAAAAAAAAAAAAAGACTGCAGTGAAACACAAACAGAAAAAAATTTACTTGGGGCTGAGGAGATAGCTCAGTAGAATAAGCACTTGCCTGGCAAGCACAAGGGCCTGAGTTCAATCCTTGGTTCCACCAAAAAAGTAAATAGATAAATAAAAAATAATAAAAATTATATATATATATATATATATATATATATATATATATATATATATACTTTTATTAGAGTAAGTTACACTGAGTAAATTGCTGGCTTCCTTTGGCCAGCTGAGAAGTCTATTAGAATTGAAAGACTTGGTGCTTACAGCTTTGAGCCAAGACTCAAGCTTGGCAAGCAAGAGCTGTGTCATTGACGGAGAACTAGGATCAACAAAGGGGGATCAAAGCAGGGCTCACTGCAGAACTGTGGCTCCAGTCATGCCACAGGACTGGTCTGGTTTCTTTTTTCTCTTTGAGGCAGTCTTGCTATCTAGTGCAGGCTGGCCCTCAACTCTCTGCGTAGCCCCAGGTGGCCTTGAACTCTAGTGGTCCTCCTGCCTCAGCCTCCTGAGTGCTGAGGTCACAGCTGTGGGCCACCGTGCCCGGCTAAGGACTGGTCTGGTTTCTGGGGCTTTCTGCGATCTGCTGCCACCTATGTCCTTGGGTCTGATTGTCAGCATTGTGTCCTGTCAGGAAGGATTCTGGTTAGTGCTTGTGTCTTTGGGTCATGTGTTCAGGCACCAGTGGTCTAATGGAGATCCAGAAAGCTGAGCCGAGGTGCACTCTGGAGGCCTAGGTCCCTGGCCAGGGAGAGGAGCCATGGGTAGCTGCCCGGCTAGGCGTGGAGGCGCCCGTGGGGTGGTGACATCTTCAGCTGCTGGTCCACTCCCATCCCCAGCTTGGCTTGGTCAGTGAAGAGCCCAACTCAGTGTCAGGCTGAGGCTGAGGACTTTGGGACAAATAGCAGCTCGGGCCAATTCTCTTCCAAAGAACCAGGATTCTCTAAAATTGGGATTTGAAGTAAATGCAGGTTCAGCAAAAGCTGACAAAGGCAGTTGAGTTCTTGCGAACCCACCGTCCCGCTGATGATGTTAGCATGGATCGTGACCACAGTGCTCTTAGCAGGACACACCTCTCCCCTCTCCAGATGCCACCCCTGGCATTTGCTCGGCTCCCTTGGGGAGGAGGAGTGGGGAGAACGGAGAGACAGCAGCAGGGGCTCGCTCGGCTTGTCCCTCAGGCCTCCTGTGTCGCCTTGGTGGGTCCGTGCGCCGGCAGCCGGTGCTCGCCGAGCCCTCCCGGAGCCTCGTTTGTGTGAAGCACACCGATGAGGACTCCTGCTTGCTGCAGCCTTCTCAAGTTTAAAGTCTGATTTTCACAGCGACAGAACTGTCGCTCATGTGGCGGATGACACGCAGCAGGAAGGCGTGGAAAAGCGGCGCCTGCGCCCCCTCGCCTACCCTGAACTGTGAAGACAAGCTGCTGCCTTTAGTGCAAAGGACATGTCTCTCTTTTCTTTTCAGCTCCGAAGTGTCTTATGGAAGCTAGGCTGTGGAGTCAAAGGTGATAGGAGACTATGAGCCCTGCGGCGGGGTGGCCACACACAAGCAGCAGGGGACGCTCAGGGTTCAGTTCCTCCCTGGCCCTATGACACCGTGAAGTGCATTTTCCTGGCGCCTCTGGAGGTGATGACAGGATACGGGTTGGGACCTTCACTAGGAATGCAGGTACGGTGCCCAGAGCGAGGGACGAGAGTGCCCGTGCTTTCCTATCCAAACGGGGCAGCGTGGACGTGGTCTCAGGCCCCGTTTGGTCTCCTGGGAGGGTGGAGAGCAACTCTGTCTCCACTGAGACTTGGGCCACGGGGGCAGCGGGCACTGGGCTCTCTGAGGCAGGAGAGGATTCCCCACAGGTGAGTGCTCTTGGAAGAGGTGAACCATGCCAGAGGGAGACAGTGCAGGGACCAAGAGGCAGGTCTTCTGTGGCTAACCATTCTAAAATAAAAGTAATACCTTCGTCTGCATAGACCTTGGTTCATGGCTCTTGACTACTGCAGGGGGCCAGGTGTTCCAGAATGCAGTGACTTATTCACTTCCAAGTGGCGTGCTCGGGGGTGGGTGGGTAACGCAGCATGGTTAAGAGTCCTGGCCATCATTCTACCTGGACACCCAGTGACAGCTGAGACTCAGGGGCTTGGATACTAGGGAGGGGGACCAAGCAGGTGCCCAGGGCTAGCTGCCACAACCTGCCATGCAGAATAGGTGAGGCCCACACACAGACCTCTAGGATCAATCCAAGGCAACTCCACCATCTCCACATTAAGGACCCCCCAAATTAAAAGCTACCAGGCTTGAGTCCCAGACAGACAGGCACCGGGGCACAGACACGGAACAAAAAGTCAGAGCCATCTCTAAGAATCCCGCGTCCCGAGGGGAGAGAAAAGCAGCTCACAGTGGTCAGGAGAGCCTAGGGTGGGGGGGGAGGCTGGGGGAGGCGGGAGCCCTGGGAGGAGGCGGCACCTGGGCGGAGCCCCAAGCAGATGGCACCCATGCGTCCTCCAGGTCCTAGAGAGATACTTGCTTTCCGAGAGCTCAGGGTGATAGACGGCTTTGCTCATTGGTGTCCTGGATTGTAACTTGGGCTAGTTCCCCAAAGCATGCCATTAGGATTACATACACACACACACACACACACACACACACACACACATATGACAGACATTAGATGATGTTAATGACCTTCCTATACTAACTTAATAATTAGTGCTGGATAGAATAACCATCCAGGCCACAGAGTTGTTCAGACGAAGCCTGAAGTCTGAGACTGTCTGTATGCAGTAACAACGAAAAGGGTTAAGCGATTCTGATCAGACATCGCCTTACCAGAGCAGGCTGGTGGGAAGAGTGACTGGCGTAATCCAGCACCAGGACTGTGGAGAGCCACAGACCCAGGGTCTGCAGCATTCACCTTCTAAGTCTTCTAAGCCTTTCCCGGAGTCCAGCTAACTCACAGCCCAAGTCCTGCTCTGCGGAGGTGTCTGAGAGGCACCCCGGTGTGTGACTTGCAGGGAAACAGTACCCTCTGACATCCCTAGTCATAAACAACCACCTCAGGGCCATCGGAGCAAGTTCCAGAGGCTGGAGACACTCGCCAGGCTGAGCACCACTGGCTTGTTTCACACCGCATCTTGGTGGCCTTTGCCACGGCCCTGGGTTCAGGTTCCTCCCCAGGGACCCTGTTATGGTTTGTATGTATTTGTCCCCCCAAAGCCTCACGCAGTCACTGAAGCATGAGTTTGTGATTCATTAATAGTCCAAGGCTGGGATTACGGGTCTGGGTATTGCTGGGATTATGGGTCTGGGTATTGCTGGGATTATGGGCATGAGCGCTACACCCAGCTTGGGGCGGAGAAGGGGAGCCGGACTTGCTCTCTGTGGCCGTGGCTGCTGCTGCTCCTCCCTCGGCTCCTCTTGCTTTCTGTCCCATGACAGATGGCCCTCTGCAGTGGGCCACTCTACCCCGGAGCCACCCAAGTATGCACGGAAACCTCCAGGAACTGTGAGCTAAATAAACCTTTCCTTCCTTCATTTTGGGTGTTGGGTAATTGTCCCAGCAATGAGAGAAGAGTAACTAAGACAGGCCCCAAGGGAATGCTGGCCCAGCCCTCGGACCCTGGCCTGCACATCTTAGGAAACCGAGAGATGGAGGTGACCAAGCAACCTGGACCAGCCCATCACTCCAGGTCCCTCCTTCTCCTTGGAGGACGCGACCTGCGCCTGATTAGAGGAGGATGCCGCAGTGGCCGAGCTGCCACATGATTCAGAAACAAGTCTGCCAAGGGGACCCTGAGGGCTTCAATGGACACAGCTGCTCTTCCTGCTGGCCGTGTCCTGTCCTCGAGCTTTCTTCGAGTCTCACAGCAGGACCTTCTGGCTCTGTGCTCGGTCCTCAGCGAGCACTGGAGAATGGTGCAGCGCCCCACAGCAGGAATCCGTCGCCCCACCAGGCTGGGCCAAGATGCCGTTCAGATGGGCACAGCGGCCCACTGCAGGCCTTACCCGTGGGAGAAAGGGATGCAGGGCTGAGACGCAAAGACTGGAGCCCACTCCCGTGCCAGGAAGCACTTCTGGAGAAGCGAGCTCAGCACGGAGCTCAACCTGTATGTCTCTTCCCGCTTCCTGAGGTTTGCTCCAGTGAGTTCTGGAAGCCTTGAAGAGCTTCTGCCCACTGCTGGGATACAGTGGACCATCCCGTGTGTCCTTGGGGTTGGCAAGTGATGAGACTGGCAGCCCCATGTCCAGTGGGCTGTGATTCTGCATTTTCAGCCGCACGGAGGACAAGCTCATGTCCCTTTTCTAGAGGCGCATTCCCCCAGGTCGTCCCTTAAAAGCTGCTTTGATCCCTCAACACCGCTGCTGCCAAGTTCTCCAACTCCCAAGCCGCCGTTACGCATTTTCTCTTGGATGCGGAATTTTGGGCTCATCCAGCCTGACCCCGTAATAAAGCCATTTGTTTCTCCCTGAGATGGAGGATTCATTCATTTTTTCCTTGTTTCTCCTTGGCAATTATCTCGATCACTACCCATAATCTGCTCAATCTTTCTCAATAACATCCTGTGATTAAAGCCAATTGGCTCATGTTGAAAGCTAGAGGCATGTTAACGGGGCACAGAACTATCACCCTCGGGTTGAGGAAGGCAGCTTTCACGAGGCTGGAGCTTGAGACATTCCTGACGGGGAGAGTGAACGTGGGCCTGCCTTCGGCATTTAGTGCTGTAGCAAAGTAGGGCCAACACGTGGCCACTCCCTGTGCAGGCCAAGGG